>JAUPMH010155222.1:0-24850 GCA_032270665.1 Metridium farcimen
CTGTCTGTCTGTCTGTCTGTCTGTCTGTCTGTCTGTCTGTCTGTCTGTCTGTCTGTCTGTCTGTCTGTCTGTCTGTACTTGTACCTGTCTACCTGTCTGTACGTGTACCTGTCTACCTGTCTGTCAGTCTGCCTGTCTGTCTAGCCTGTCTGTCATTTTAACCTTGTATTATATTTTGTGTTGTAGTAAAGCCACGTGAAACTGCGCCTGAAATATTGGAGGAGCTTCAGCCTGTCGAGGTAACTGAAGGTGACTCTTTATGTCTCGAGTGTAAAGTATCTGGAATACCAACCCCAACAGTGGAATGGCTGAAAGGTAATGTTAAAGTCAAGGAGAGCCGTAACGTAAAGATGGAATTTAAAGAAGATGTGGCAAGACTGACAATAAAGCAAACCAAGTCAACTGACCAAGGTGAATATAAGTGCGTTGTAAAGAACGATGTTGGTTCATCTTCAACTAAAACCAAAGTCACAGTTCGTGTCCCTGTGAGACCAGACTTCACTGTAAAACTCAAGCCTGTTGATGCAGTTGAGGGTGGAGAAGCTCGTTTTGAGGTCAAACTCAAAGGCGAACCACGCCCTGATGTAGAGTGGTACAAAGGATCTACCAAGATTGTTGACGAAGGAAGGTACTCGTTTGAAGAAACTGACGATGGAAAGTACACTCTAATTATTGTTGACCTAAACCAAGACGATTCTGGATCGTACAAATGTGTTGCCTCAAATGAAGTTGGAAAAGCAACAACTAGAGCTGATTTAAAAGTAAAAGAGCGACAATTTGCACCTGAAATTGAGTCAGACCAACAAGGACCTATCATCGTGAACCAAAACGACGAAGTTAACATCAACGTCACTATAAAAGGAAAGCCAAAGCCAGAAGTGAAGTGGTACAAAGACAACAAGCCTCTAAGAGACACAACTAGAATGGACATTCGATCACGTGGCGATTCACACTACATTGTGATTCTCAGCGCTAAACCTGAAGATCAAGGAGCATACAAATGTGAAGCAAGCAGTAAACTTGGCAAAGCAGCCAAGACTTTTGACGTCCAAGTAAAAGGTAATATTTTCATGCTATTTCGGTGATAAAAGCTACTGGTAACGATTTCCAACCATAAACGTGTGTCTGAACTTGTACAAAAAAAATTTTAAACAATGTTTGAAAGTGGTAAATGTTTATTGACTTACCAAACGTATTTATGTTATTATAGTAAAATCGTTCCCAGCTTTTTTTCTCGGTTTTTCAATAACAAATTGTTTAACTTATTTTTTGTATTTTATTTAGTATGTTTCAAATTAAATTTGTTTCTAAATTATTCCCTAAGCTCCTAAAGGAAATGCTCCTGAGATTATATCTGAAATGAAATCCGTGGAAACATTCGAAGGTAAAAATGCGAAGCTGACTTGCAAAGTGTCTGGCAAACCTGAACCAACAATTGAATGGTTTAAAGACGATCGGAAAGTGAAGCCTGATGACCGAATTAAAGTTGACTATGATGGCACCGACAGTACATTTGTCATTACGAAAACCATGCTGGATGATGAAGGTTTATACAAGTGTGTCGCTACCAACGAAAACGGAACAGTATCTACCAGTGGCGAATTAATTATTGAAGAACAAAAGGTGAACATCGTCATTGAAGAGGGGTTGAAGGATGTTAAAGTGCCAGCCGGAAAAGAAGCAAAGTTTGATGTCCGAGTCTCAGGCTCACCAAAGCCAGAAGTAGAATGGGTTAGAAATGACAAAGTGATCGAAGATGCAGGTAGATATCTTCTGATTGACGAAGAAGAAGGCGAAGGACATTTCTCTCTTGTTATCGATGACATTAAACCTGAAGATGCTGGTTTCTACAAATGCATTGTCATAAATGATACTGGCGAAGTTGAGACTAGTGCGAATCTGGTTGTGGAAGATGAATCCACTGCTCCACAATTCTACAAAGACAGAGAAAGTCCAATCACTGTAACTGAAGGAGAAAGTTTTGAATTGAAAGCACAGGTGTCTGGAAAACCAATGCCAGATATAGAATGGTACAAAGATGATAAAGTAGTAGAAGAGTCTAAAAATGTTGAAATGAGTGCTAAAGACAATCAGTTCAAGCTTATTGTTGTGAATGTAACCCAGAAAGACACTGGAAAGTACAAATGCGTCGCAAGAAGTAAAGCTGGTGTAGCAGAGAAGACGTTTGAAGTTATTGTTGAATGTAAGTCAACTATAAACTAATTAGTAAAAAGCAAACTACATTTTAATGTGTGTTGCCCTGGAATTACAGTTGATCGACGTCCACCAAAACTCTATTTTTCGTTTCTGTCTGAAGGACTATCTGGTCTTGTTTCACTGGAAACCTCATTAACCAGAAATTGAGAATTGAAATGCTTTCCAAGAAAATAGAAGCACTGTTTTGTGGAAAATTTGTATGAAAACATATACAGCTGAATTATATTTGCATTCGTTCTAGTAGAATATACGTTTTAATAGATTTTTTTATATTTTAATTGTAGCTAAAAAGCCAAAAGGTGAAGCCCCTACTATTGTTGAGAATCTGCAGCCTGTTGAAGTTTCCGAGGGAGAAAATGCAATTCTTGAGTGTAAAGTATCTGGTACTCCTACACCAGTTGTAGAGTGGTTTAAAGGTACTATTCGTGTTAAGGAAAGTAGACGAATCAAGAGTGAGTTATCAAATGATGTAGTGCGACTTACCATCAACTCAACACAAGCTAACGACCAAGGGGAATACAAATGCGTTGTCCGCAATGATCTTGGTTCATCAACATCGAAATGCAAACTAACCGTAAAAGTACATATTAAACCAGATTTCGCTGTTAAACTCAAGCCTGTTGATGCAGTTGAGGGTGAAGAGGCGCGATTTGAAGTCAAACTCAAAGGCGAGCCACGCCCTAAAGTAGAGTGGTACAAGGGATCTACCAAGATTGTTGGCGAAGGAAGGTACTCGTTTGAAGAAACTGACGATGGAAAGTGCATTCTAATTATTGTTGACCTAAATCGAGACGATTCTGGATCGTACAAGTGTATTGCGACAAACGAAGCCGGAAAAGCTACGACACGAGCTGATTTGAACGTAAAAGAGCGACAATATGCACCTGAAATAGAGTCAGATCAACAAGGACCTATCATCGTGAACCAAAACGACGAAGTAAAGATCAACGTCACTATAAAAGGAAAGCCAAAGCCAGAAGTGAAGTGGTACAAAGACAATAAACCTCTTAAAGACAGTACAAAACTTGACATTCGATCTCGTGGCGACGCACACTACATTGTAATCGTTACCGCCAAACCAGAGGATCAAGGAACGTACAAATGTGAAGCGAGCAACAAACTCGGAAAAACGTACAAGACTTTTGACGTTCAAGTTAAAGGTTTGAATACAAATACTTCATCATCCATTGAACGTACTCCTTGATCATAATATTAACCGCTAACAAGTCTTCGTGTGCAAGATAACCACCTCTAACAATGATGTTTCAACTAAAAGGTTTCTCAATTAACCACCTTTAATTGGCGCTGGACTCATGTCTACATAAAGGACCTTACGGAGTTAAGGACTAACGTACTAATACCTCATTTTTAATTAACACAGGAGAAGCTTAATATATTCATGTTCTTGCAATCTTTATATTTTCATTGTGTTTCTTGCTAGACCCTTCTTTTCGTCTGTTTCCTGGTTTTAGAAATTGACATATTAGTGAAGTGCTATATTGAATAAAATTTATGTAACGTTTCAGGTCCAAAAGGAGAAGCCCCTTCGATCAAATCAGAGATACAACCAGTACAAGCAACAGAAGGCCAAGAATGCAAGCTGTTCTGTGAAGTAACTGGTAAACCAGAACCAACAATCAAATGGATGAAAGATGGCAAAGAAGTCCAAACCAACCGACGTGTCAAAGCAGATTACGATGGACTAGCCAGTACTTTACTTCTCAAAGATGTTTCTCTCGACGACGAAGCCTTGTACGAGTGCGTTGCTACTAATGACTTGGGAAAAGTGACTTCAAGTGCGGAGTTGTTAGTTGACGAGAAGCATACCGAGCCAGAGTTCAAAGATTCAATGAAAAAAGTAGAAGTTAATGTTGGAGACGAAGCAAAATTCAAAGTCCGCATTGACGGAAACCCCAAGCCTAACGTAGATTGGTTCAAAGGTGGTAAACAACTAGAAGATGCTGGACGTATCATTATCATCGATGAGGAAGACGGACTACATGAATTAACAATAGAAAAAGTAGAACCTGAAGATGTAGGGACGTACAAATGTGTGGCATCTAACGATGTAGGAGAAGTAGAACAAACTGCACCACTCAGTCTCAAAGAGGAACTTGAAGCGCCAGAGTTCGTAGAAGATGTCAAAAGTCCCATAACACTAAGCGAAGGTGACACGTTTGACCTGAAGATCCGACTCAAAGGAAAACCGTTACCAGATGTTGAGTGGTTTAAAGATGGCAAAACAATACGAAAGTCAAGCAGAATAGACATGAAGTCAGAAGATGATAAGTTCACTCTAGTTATCGTCGACGTAACGCTAGATGATAGTGGAGTGTACAAATGTGTTGCTCGAAGTAAGGCTGGTTCAGCTGAGAAAACTATCAAAGTAGAAGTCGAACGTAAGTATCGCATATTTGTTGTATTTTCGTACTGATTTGTCTATTTGCGCTTTTGTACACTGGATCACTGTACCTCGTCTGCTAACTTCACTTATGAAATATATCGTTACGCCCAACCGAATCGCTGTATAGCTCCTGCTCATCATAACTTTACTTGTTATACCGGCGTAAGCATTTGCTTTTATCTTCAACTTCTGTTGTTTCGTTTTTTGGGTGAGGGATGGGGGTGGTTATCCGTTTATTTGGTGTGTTGGTTTTCTTAGTTTAGTTGGTTGATTGGTTTTCTGTTTGCTTGCTCATTTGCTTTTCAATCAATCAATGTATGCACGTTTGGTATGTTGGTTGTGATTTGTATATGATATTCTCAAATTCATTCAAATTGAATATTTTTTACTATTTAAAACCATTTAAAAGTCTGTATTCATTCGTTCTTTAGGTAAAAAACCTCAAGGAACTGCACCTGAGATCATCGACGAATTACATTCTGTTGAAGTCAACGAAGGTCAGAATGCTATATTAAATGTGACGATATCTGGAAAACCTACTCCTACAATCGAGTGGATGAAAGATGGCTTCCGTATTAAAGAAAGCCGTAGAGTCAAACCGTCATTTGAAGATGGTGTTGCTTCCCTGACCATAAAGCAAACACGAGATGATGACCGAGGGGAATACAAATGCATCGTAAAGAACGACTTTGGGAAATCTGAATCATCGTGCAAGATAAAGATCATTGTTCCAAAGCGACCCGAATTTAAAGTAAAATTGAAACCAGTGTCGAGCACTGAAGGTGGAGAAGCTCGCTTTGATGTCGAAGTTGACGGATTCCCCAAACCGGAAATTGAGTGGTTCTTTGGCTCTACAAAGATCATCGAAGACACAAGATTCCAGATTATTGAAGATGAAGAAGACAACACTTCCTCGCTTGTTATAAGTGACTTAAGAATTGCAGACTCTGGATCATACAAATGTGTCGCCACCAATGATGCTGGAAAAGCAACGTCAAGAGCTGACCTCGATGTAAAAGAGAGACAGTTTGCTCCAGAAATTGAAATTCCAGTTGAAGGTCCGATTGTAGTGAAAGAAGGAGAAGAAATCAACTTTGAGGCTATTGTCAAAGGAAACCCCAAGCCTGAAATAGACTGGTTCAAAGGTGAACGTATGATTCTCGAAACATCCAAGAGAGACATCAAAAAACGTGGTGACTCCCATCAAGTGATGATATTAAGTTCAACGTTGGATGACACCGGGATTTACAAGTGTGTTGCTAGTAACAGAATTGGTCAGACTTCAAAGACGATCGATGTCCAAGTAAAACGTAAGTATCTAAAAAATATTTTGTTTGTTTCACACGATGTTATATGCTTTAAACGTATATTATTATATTAGGTGATATTGTAAGTAATATTATTACAATTAATGCAGTAGTAATTTTATCATTCTTATCATATTTATCAACAAGAACATAATTGAGCCAATACATCTTGGTAGATTTCATAGAATCTAAAATTATAATTCAAATTTTTGTTTTAAAGCTAAAGGACCAAAGGGTGAATCGCCTATCATCACTTCAAAGTTGAAACAAGTTCAGACAACTGAGGGAGAAGAAATCGTCCTTGTGTGTGAGTACTCTGGAAAACCAGCTCCAACGCCAGAATGGACGAAAGACGGCTTGACAGTGAAATCAGATGGACGTATTAGAATCAAGACAACTGATACCTCAGCAACTATAACCATCAAAGAAACAACTCTAGATGATGAAGGAGTTTATAAATGTGTTGTCACAAACGAATTAGGCTCAGCAACAACATCAGCTGAAGTATTGGTCAATGAAAAAGGTGATGGTCCTCACATCGAAGAGAAACTAAAGGACGTTTTCGCTGGCATTGGGGAACAAGCTACCTTCAAAATTCGTGTGACAGGAACCGCTGAAGTTGATTGGTTCAAAGACGACAAATTAATTCAAGATTCTGGTCGCTATGCATTAGTTGACGAGGAAGAAAATAGTGCGTTTTCCCTTGAAATTGACGACATTCAACCTGAAGATGTTGGAACATACAAGTGCGTCGTTTTCAATCAATCTGGAGAAGCTTCTTCTAAGGCACGTCTACTGATACAAGAAGAGTCAGTACTACCAACTCTTTCAGAAGAAGCTGAATCAGCTCCCATCGAAGGTAACATAGGCTATTTTCTTAGTGTAATCTATATTATATTTAGCATTTCATAAGTCTGAGAGCTCAATTATTATAGACATTATCTAGTGATAGATTTTTGTGTTACTAAAAAGCGTGAAATGTGTGTTATTGCTACTTTGATTTCAATACCGATTGAAGCACCACTGTCTTTTAGTTTCTTTACTCTGAAAATGACTTTCAATCAGGTTTACGAAACGTCAAATACCAATACAAACAGGAGATGTACATGAACGCCATTTTCTAGAATAAAGCATGATTGGAAACCGCGCCAATAATTCACAAATTTGTTTTTTTGACGTTTTATTTATCTGCTGCCAAAATGCTTGCAGTGTTTATAAAGAAAACAGAAAAACAGTAGGACTAATTTTAGCGGGCATGAAACAGTGGAAGTACTCAGTTTCCTATCATGCTTTGTACTAGGAAATGGCCATCGTACACATCGCCTATTAACATTCCTCTAGTCTTTGAAATTTTCAAGACTACATACACCCGGAAGATCTCATCATACCAACATTAATTATAGTACGTTTGTTTTCAGTTGCTAAACCAAGTGTTGGACCTGAAATACTCGAGCCACTTAAATCTATAGAAGTATTGGAAGGAGAAGATGCAGTTTTGAGTTGCAGAGTGTCCAGTGAACCAGCACCAACTGTCGAATGGCAAAGGAACAACATTCGCGTAAGAGAGAGCTACAGAGTAAAAGGAAAATTTGATGAAAATGTTGCTACTTTGAACCTCAAACAAATACGCTCGGACGAGTCTGGCGAATACAAGTGCATCATCACTAACCAACATGGATCTACGTCCACAACATGCAAATTAACTGTACTTGTTCCAGAGAAACCAGTTTTCAAGAAAAAGCTTGTTCCACTGGACGTTGATGAAGGTGACTCGGTAAAATTCCATGTAGAAGTTGAAGGATTCCCTAAGCCAGTGATTGAGTGGTACAGCGGTACTAAAAAGATTACCAGCGAAGGAAGATACAAGTTAAAAGAAGATGACAACATGTATTCGCTTGTTATTAACATCACTGAACTTGACGATACTGGAGTATATAAGTGTGTAGCTTCAAATGACGCTGGAAAGAGTACTACTCGCAGCGAGTTAACTGTCAAGGAACGGGAATTCGGACCTCAATTCGTAGATGTTGATGACAGGCCAATAAATGTAAATATCAACCAAGAGGTTAATATTAACGTCACTGTGAAAGGGAAACCTAAACCAGATATCAAATGGTACAAAGATGGTAAACCTGTAGGAATTGCTCTCAATTCTGAAGTCCGATCTCGTGGAGAAAACCATTCATTGACAATTGTACTTGCCAAACCAGATGACAGTGGAGTGTACAAGTGTGAAGCTAAAAATAGACATGGAACTGCATCGAAAACCTTTAACGTTACTGTCGGAGGTAAGCCTTATATAGAAATGCCATCTTATAATAGTATGATTATGGTTGCCGGAAGTATGCTAGTCAGAATATATTTGTTTACAAGGTATAAGTCGAGATTATGTGATTCTGCACTCTATATACAACCTATTTAGACTTGATTTTGTTTATAGATCAAACGCCTACAGGAAAAGCTCCGGTAATTACATCTAAACCCTCTTCTTTGGAGGTTACTGAAGGCGAAGGGGCTAAACTCACTTGCTCTTTTACTGGGAAACCTGAACCAACTTGCGAATGGTTCAAAGATGGAGTCGAAGTTGAGAGTGACAATCGCGTAAAAATTGAACACAGTGGAACGTCCACTACACTTATCATCAAAGAATCTAATGTCAGTGATGAAGGCTATTATAGATGTGTTGTGCGTAATGGATTAGGCACAGTGTCAACGACTTCAGAACTGGTGGTCAACGAGAAAGCACTTGGTGAAGGACCACGTATCCTTGATAAACTTAACAATGTGAAGGTGAAATTCGGACAAGAAGCTGTTTTCAAAATCCGTGTTTCTTTGCCAGCTGAAGTTGATTGGTACAAAGGTGAACAGGTACTAGAAGATTCTGGAAGATTCATGATCGTAGATGACGAAGATGGCAAGGGTCTATTCCAGCTTATCATCGAAGACGTACAGCCTGATGACGTTGGTCGATACAAGTGTGTTGCATTCAATGAAGATGGAGAAGTTGCGTGTAAAGCAAAACTCGAAATCTTTGAAGACGAAGTAGTTGCACCTGAAATAGTTGACGAAACTGAAGCTGCACCCTTAATGGAAGATGTTAAAGGTAGGTTGAGGTCCTATTTATTAATGTTGTTTCAAAATGAACATTTCTGACACTCCAAATTGTGCATTGTATTTGAAATATGACAAATTGGTATCCCAGAAACCGGGGGAAAATCCGTCCGTCATGGACTGCCTCTGATCAAGAGTCTATGATCAATGCTCGTGGCTATCGCCACGAGCATTTCATTATCTTCTTGCCTAAGACTTAACAAATCTTTCTTTTAACAGTGCCTGGTTTAGCGCCTGAAGTAATAGAGCCTTTGAAGTCAGTTGAAGTATCAGATGGAGATACCGCTATACTGAAATGTAAAGTCACAGGAACACCCACTCCACTAATAGAATGGCATAAAGATGATCTACCAATACTCGAAACCTGGCGTATAAAGTCTGATTATACCGACGAAAAAGCCTCTTTGACTATTAAGCAAGTTCGAGGGGATGAAGCTGGACAATACAAGTGTGTTATTCGTAACGATCACGGTGAAACGTCAACATCTGCTAAACTTAAAGTCAAGATGCGCACTAAGCCAGACATCGTCAATGAGCTGGAGCCAGTAGAAGTCGAGGAAGGTGAGGAAGCCCGTTTCGAAGCTCGTGTTGAGTGTTATCCACATCCTGAGATTGAATGGTTCAAAGGTACCACTAAAGTAGACGAAGACGACAACCACGAAATAATCGAAGATGAGGAGAATGACACTTACACATTGGTTATTTGTAACGCTAAAATGTCAGATGCTGGAAACTATAAGTGTGTTGCAAGCAACGAGGAAGGTCGAGACAGTTCTCGAGCCGAGCTTATTGTCAAAGAAGGTCAATATGCACCGCGATTTGAAGGAGATACTGAGCCAATTGTTATTCGGGTAAACAGCGAAGCTTCAATTACTACCGTCATCAAAGCAAAGCCTAAACCTGAAGTTACATGGTACAAAGATGGAGTGCCTCTAAAAGACAGCATAGCATTGGATATCAGATCCCTTCGGGATACCTACTACTGTGTTATTCTGCGCGCAAAACCTGAAGATCAAGGCCTTTATAAGTGTGAAGCTAAAAATGTTGTTGGCTCTTCATCAAGGACGTTTGAAGTCATAGTGAAAGGTAGAAAATCTTAATTCTGTATGTCTGTACTTCTCTGTTATCATTAATGTTATTATATATCATGTGTTTTAAAGTATTTATATCCTTGTGCGATTTTCTTACATGTTTTTTTGTTCTGTGTTTCAGCTGCTGACGTGAAGGGCGAAGAACCATCTATCACAAGCATGCTCAAGCCTGTGGAAGTCTCTGAAGGAAAACCCGCCAAACTATTCTGCAAGGTAACTGGAAATCCTCAACCAACTTGCAAGTGGACCAGAGATGGTTTACCAGTGAGGACCGACAGCCGTGTGAAGGCTGAATTCGATGGAGAAACGTGCTCTTTAAACTTCAGAGAAACAACCATCGATGATGAAGGGTTTTACAAGGTGACTGTTAGCAATGACTTTGGCTCAGCGTCATCTACTTGTCAGTTACTCGTAAATGAAGTTGGTGTCCGTCCAGCATTCGAACAAAAAATGAAGAACGTGAACATTATAGAAGGAGAAGACGCTACCTTCCGTGTCAAGCTATCAGGTTTGCCTACTCCTGGAATTCAATGGTTGAAAGATTCTACAGAAATCACGGATGGTGGAAGGTATGAAGTAACTGACGAGGACGGCGTCCACACACTTCAAATAAGAAACTGCACAGTACAGGATACAGCCAAGTACCAATGTGTTGCTTTCAATTCAATGGGCGAAGTAGCTTCAAAAGCTAAGCTTGATGTTGAAGAACATGTCGCTAGACCTGAATTTGTTGGACCAATAGAAGGGCCGTTCGAAAAAGAGGAGGGTGAAAGCGTGGAAATAACTGTAGAAGTAAATGGAATTCCTCAACCTGATGTGGAGTGGTATCACTACGAGAAGAACCTATTGAAGACCAAAAGAGTGGACATCCAGGTCAAAGAAAATCGTTGCACTCTTGTAATCATGGATCTGGCTAGAGATGATAGTGGAATGTATCGATGTGTTGCTCGAAACAAGGCTGGACAGGCTAGCAAATCGTTTGATTTACAAGTTAAACGTAAGTCAGATTTCTGTCCATATCTACAGTAGTAAATTATTCTATAAATCTTCTTTGATAACAATGCGCAATTATATGTTTCGTTGATATTATTTCTTTGCATGAAATGTTTTCCTTGTTAATGTAAAAGTGTAGTTAATAATATTGCGAGACTGTAATTGAATCACTAATGTTCAAATGTCTTTACAGGAAAGAAAATCAAAGGAAATGCCCCTGATATTATCGACCAACTAAAGTCTGTTGAAGTATTTGAAGGACAAGGAGCCAAACTTTCCTGTACATTTAGTGGAAAGCCTGAACCAACCATTGAATGGTACCGAGATGGACTTTCTGTAAAAGACAGTAGACGTGTCAATTTAGAGTTAAACGACAACACCGCTTCGCTAACGATTAAAGAAACACGCTCAGAAGATTCGGGATACTACAAGTGCGTAGTACGTAATGATCTCGGTTCTGTAACATCGTCAACAACGCTTACTGTCATCATGCCAACAAGACCAGAATTCATCGAGAAACTTAAAACTTTAGAGGTGAATGAGGACGACGAAGCGAGGTTTGAGGTGCGTGTGAAATCCTACCCGAAACCAGAAATTGAATGGTATCAAGGATCAACAAAGATTCTTGACACTGCAAGATATGAAATAATCGATGCAGAAGACGACGACGATACCTACTCTCTCATCATCAATAAAAGCAAACTTGACGACTCCTCCATGTATAAATGCGTAGCCATTAATGAAGCAGGTAAAAGTACCTGCAGAGGTGAGCTGGTCGTCAAAGAGAAGCGGTCCATTCCAGGTTTCAAGGAATATGAGGAAACATCCACAGTTATCGTCAACGAGGGTGAAGAAATCAAGCTCATAGTAAGTCCAACAGGAAACCCTAAACCTGAAATCACCTGGTATAAAGATGGAGTAATGGTTGTGGAGGGCTCAAGACGTGATATCAGAAGTCGACTGGATGAGAATATACTTATAGTCTTCAGTGCAAAAACTGATGATGCAGGCAGCTACAGATGTGAAGCCTCAAACACTATTGGAAAGAACTATAAAACGTTCATCGTTAAAGTTAGAGGTAACTCATAGTTTAATTAGCAATCATTATGAATTAGTTAATGTGGTACAAAACACATATATTAAATGTATTGTTTGCATTTCAATAGCCACAGAGCCGGAGGGAGAAGCACCAAGGTTTACATCCAAGATGAAGCCACTTGAAGTGTCAGAAGGAGAGGAAGCCAAGTTTGTTTGTTTGATTTCTGGTTATCCCAAACCAACCATTACATGGAGTAAAGACGGGGAGCCTATTAGTGAAGGAAGACGATATGTGACAGACAGTTCCCTTGTCCAGTGCAATTTCACAATACTTGGTACCAAATTAGAAGATGAAGGTATATATAAATGTGTTCTGCATAACGAACTAGGCACTGCTTCCACGACCGCGGATCTAACAGTCATACAAAGAGGAACAAGACCGAAGTTTGAGCAAAAGTTAACCAATATAGAAGGTATAATTGGTCGAGATGTCCAGTTCCAAGTACGCGTACAAGGCACGCCAGCTCCTGAGGTACATATCTACCATGAAAATGAAGATCTTGAAGAAGATGATAGGCTCTCTATCGTAGACGAGGGAGAAGGCCTTTACACATTTATCATCAGGAATACAAGGGAGAGTGATGGTGGACAATACAAATGTACGGCCACAAACAACATCGGCGAGGCCTCATCTCGAGCCTATTTGCGTCTTGAGGAAGATGTTATTGCTCCACAATTCGTTGGTGATCTAAAACAGTCCATTAACTTATTTGAAGGTGATAATTACGACCTAGACGTTGAAGTGACTGGTAAACCTAAACCAGATCTTGAATGGTACAAGAATGACCGTATGTTATGGTCGACCTCCAAACTACAGATGTCATCTAAAGAAAACACCTTTACAATGTCAATGCGTGACGTCGTTGGAAATGACAGTGGACTTTATAAGTGCGTGGCTCGCAACAAAGGAGGAGTAGCCCAAAAAACATTTAACATCAATGTTGAAGGTAATTGCTTATGATTTAGTTTGCTTTTTATATCTAAATAGAACAGCAACATCACTGTTTCACCTCATGTAAAACTATTTTCAATTTTAAAATAAATACAAAACAAACATCAGTTTGATAATAAAGCCTTTACTAGTCAAGTATGTGAAATAACGCTTTTTATTTCATAATTATCTAGCTAAAAAGCCCGACGGTGATGCACCAGTGTTGGTAGAAACCTTAACATCAATTGAAGTCAACGAAGGAGAGCCTGCTGAACTCAAATGCATCGTCACAGGTCGTCCGACGCCAACATTAGAGTGGTTTAAAGACGGTTTGTCTGTCAAGGAAATAAGACGAATTCACTCTGCAATTGTCGATGGGGTAGTCACATTGACCTTCAAAGAAACCATGGATACAGATGCTGGTAACTACAAATGCGTCATAAGAAATGAATTAGGCAAAGTCACAACTTCTGCAAGATTAGACATCAAAACAGCTTCTAAACCTGAGTTCAAGACGAAACTGCGACCACAAGAGGTTACAGAAGGTGAGAACGTTCGAATGGATGTTCGTATCGCTGGATTCCCTTCACCTAGTGTAGAATGGTATCGTGGAACCGCTAGGATTGACGATGAAGGTCGCTTTGAAATGACCGTCGATGAAGAAAGGGGTGCCTATAGTTTAAGAATAACAAATGTCACCATGGACGACGCTGGTACATATAAGTGCGTCGCTTTGAATTGTGCAGGTAAAGCCACTTGCCGTGGTGAACTCGACGTCAAAGAAAAACAATTCGCTCCAAGATTTGAAGAACGAGAGCAATTTGAACCAATTGTCTTGTCCCAGGAAGCAGACGCAACAATCAAGCTCACTGTTCTTGGCAATCCACAGCCTTCAGTTACGTGGTACAAGGATGGAATACCAACATATGGAAACCTGCGACTTGATGTTAGATCACGTGGTAACAGTCACTTTATCAAACTCATGGGTGTTAAGCCTGAGGAAGCTGGTACTTACAAATGCGAAGCCAAAAATAGACTGGGGACGGCGACTAGGGAGTTTGTTGTTAAAGTTGAAGGTACGATCTTTGTCATTGTGCTTTGTCATTCGCTTTAACTTGGCGTTGTAACACTGTGTAATACTGTGTATACAAATATTTTTATATTACAAATTTGATTAAACAAGATTTCGAGATGACTCCAAATTGTAGTTAAACCTTGTTAAGCCTTATTGTTTTAGTTACAAGTATTTTTTTTGTTTTATTTTACTAGGCGGTAAACTAAAGGGAGAACTTCCAGAATTCTACAAACGATTACAACCCATTGACTGCTATGAAGGAGATACAATCAGACTTGTTTGTCAGACCACAGGAAAACCTCAACCAACAGTTGAATGGTTTAAAGATGACCGACCGATATTTGTTAACTGGCGAATTATGACTGAGTATGAAAAAGACGTCTGCACTCTCAGGATTAAAGACGCTAAGCGTGATGATGAAGGTGTCTACAAATGCGTTATTGAAAACACACATGGATCCGTGTCTACCTCTGCTGAAGTTACTGTAAGTGACAGAGAAGCACGACCGCAGTTCCTCGAAAAACTGCAACATATAGATAGTGTCATCGGCGAGACCGCAACCTTCCGCGTTAGAGTCTCTGGTTCTCCATTACCGCAATTGGAATGGTACAAAAATGACGAAATATTAGAATCACATCCAAGAATGACACCTGAAAGAGGACACAGAGGTTATTTCTCCTTAGTCATCGACAACATTGAACTTGACGACGAAGGTCTGTACAAGTGTGTCGCATCCAATGAATTAGGTGAAGTAATATCCAGAGCCGAGCTACGTCTTGCAGACGTTTTAATTGAGCCTTCGTTTATTGGCGAAATAGAAGATTCTGTCACAGTCTTTGAAGGAAATGATCTTGATTTGACATTCTACTTGCGTGGAAGACCAATGCCAAATGTCACATTCTACAAAGATGAATTGCCAGTAATTGTGTCAGACAGGCTCGAAGTATCGTCTCGTGGCAATAGATTTAGCCTCACAATAACCAATGTAGTAAAACGCGACGCTGGGACGTACAAGGTAGTTGCTAAGAACAAAGCAGGAACTGCTACAAAAACTGTAGAGGTTATCGTCACACGTAAGTATTCAAAACTTTGCAAAGCCGTCATTTATACGAATGATATTAATGTTAATGTGTGGAACTAGAAATGTTTGGCTCCAAGATTGTGTGTTTACATATTTTGAAAGTTGAAAGTCGAAAGTTTTTTTGCCTGATATATTTGAACATTTTAGATATGTTTGCCAAAACGTTTTCTCGTAGTATCAACTCAGATTGCCCTAATACTAGTGTTTATGATGGTGTTCACGTTTTTATTATCGAATTAACTACATTTGTATATGATTATTACAGCTAAACGAACACGAACAGCAGGCCAAACAGCTCCAGAAATCGTAGCTCCTTTGAAGCCAATCATCGCAAGTGAAGGAAGTCCCATCAAAATGAGATGTCGTATATCAGGTGAACCCGCACCAACAGTGGAATGGTTCAGAAACAGTGTTCCTGTTGCATCAGGAGGACATGTATCAACAGGTGCTACCGGTGATATGCAGTACATTACCTTTACAGAAGTAACAAGCAGTGATGAAGGGAGATA
Source organism: Metridium farcimen (assembly GCA_032270665.1). Taxonomy (NCBI): domain Eukaryota; kingdom Metazoa; phylum Cnidaria; class Anthozoa; order Actiniaria; family Metridiidae; genus Metridium; species Metridium farcimen. The sequence continues at coordinate 15,818 of JAUPMH010155222.1, forward strand.
TCGATGTGTAGCTACAAACGAGGCTGGATCTGTCTACACAACAGCAGACCTTACTGTTGAGTCATCCGTCAGTCCGCCGTCTTTCAGACAAAGATTGGTAGACGTTGAAGTCAGCGATGGAGAAGAAGCCATGTTTTCTGTGAAACTTAAGGAGCCTGTAGACAGCGTCAAGTGGTACCATAATGATGTACTTATTGATGATGGAGAAAAGTATGCAATCTCGCGAGGAGATGCTGAAAACGAGTTTGTGTTGATTATCCCAGTTACTGAGCGAGACGACGAAGGAACGTACCAATGTGTTGCCAAGAATGAGTCTGGTAAAGCTACCACACGAGCTGAACTAGAAGTACTAGAAATTATCATACCACCTTCCTTTGTGGGAACCGATGAGCCCATGATGACCTACAGAGAAGGAGATGACATCAATTTTGATGCAGAAGTCAGGGGAAAACCCGCACCTGAGATCACGTGGTACAAAGATGAATTACTTGGTAGGTTTTATTAAAATACGTTTATCGATAGGTATCTTTCATATAATGGTTTCTAATTACTTGTGTTATTATGATTTCCAGTGATGGAAAGCAGCAAAGTACTGTTGAGTTCGGTGAATACCAAACATTCACTTAAGCTTTATGGTGTGACCACCAAGGATTCAGGCTTTTATAAGTGTGTTGCCCGGAATAAATCTGGCTCGTCCTATAGACTCTTCAGTATTGATGTCGCAGGTAAAGTAGATAATCTTCAAATAAAATAATATGATCATTGAGTGATTTAGTGCTTATAAAATAATTGTTACTGAAAGGTGTGCCAGAGGTGTGGTACTTACTTACGTTTCGGAAGTTTGTGCTGAGTTAGGTACTTCTGAGTTACCACTGAGTTGGTTACTCATTTAATAATATTATTCCTTACACAGCCAAAAAGCCACGAGGTATAGCTCCGGAGTTTTTCCGACAACTTAGAAAAGTCGAGGTTGTTCAAGGAACCTCTGCCAAGTTTGAAGGAAAAGTAAGTGGACATCCTGAGCCTGAAATTGAATGGCTTAAGAACGGAGAAAAGTTACCTTCAACGCCTCAAGTGAGATCATTCTACGATGGTGAAATGTGTAAACTAACGATCCTTGAGACTAAAGAAGATGATCAAGGCGAATACACTTGCGTTGCAACCAACGAGGTGGGCAGTGCTTCATCAAAGACCACGTTGATCGTCAGTGAACCACTTGTCACACCAGAATTTAAAATAAGGTTGCAAAACGCGAATGCAGTTGAAGGAAAGTCAGCGGAATTCGTTGTACGAGTTACTGGTAACCCAGAGCCCACAATAGAATGGACAAAAAGCGGAAAGAAAATTAGGACTGATGGACGATTTCAATCAAGAGCAGAAGACCGGCATACTTACAGACTCATCATTGACGATGTGTCTCTAGAAGACGCGGGTACATACAAGTGTATTGCATCAAACGAAGTAGGGCGAGTACAGTGTAGTGCAAGGCTCGCGGTAACTGAAAAAATGGTTCCTCCCAAAGTCAATGCGATAACAACTGAAAGTACAATAGTTCTTAACGAGGGAGAAAATCTTAATTTGTATACCACCGTGGAGGGAAACCCAATACCAGATGTAGAATGGCATAAAGATGGTAGCGTAATCAGAAGAACAGCGCATATCAACTTGACACCAATGGGTGAACAATATAATCTATCAATTAATAATCTTGTGGCTGAAGACACTGGTGTCTATAAGTGTGTGGCTAAAAGCCCTGCTGGAACGTTTTCGAAGTCGTTTACTGTGGTGGTGGAATGTAAGTATCAAACATGTACAGTAGTTTTAAAATGGCAGTGGGATTGAGTAAAATATTTGCTGTAAGCATATGCATAACCAAATTGATTTTTGTTTCAGCTAAAACACCTGCCCCACTTTTCATTGAACCTCTCCAAGACCGGGACGTCGTGGAAGGAAGGGAAACTCGAATGGTTTGCCGCGTACGTGCAACACCAAGACCTATGGTGGAATGGCTTAAAGATGGAAGAAACTTCAAAGAAGATTATCACATTTATACAGAATTTGATGGTAGCTACTGTACACTTATTATCACAAATGCCAAGCAGGAGCATGATGGCATATATGAATGTGTAGCAAAGAACAAGGAAGGACGTGCCAAATCTGCTGCAAAGCTGACCGTGAAAGAAGACATACAAGCCCCAGTCTTTGATCAATCCATGAAAGATGCTTTAGTAACTGAAGGTGAAAAGGTCTCATTCAAAGTCCAAGTATCAGGGAAACCTAAACCGTCTGTTGAGTTTTACAAAGGCGACGAACAACTTATTCACAGTGCACGAATTCGTATTGAAGAAGATTACGATACCCAGGTCCATAAGATAACCATCCGTGATTGTAGACCAAGTGATTCAGGAGAATATTCTTGTGTTGCCAAAAATAGAGCTGGTGAAAGCTCTTGTTACACTTCGTTAAATGTCAGAGAAAAGATCATTGCACCTACGTTTACTGGTGGATCTGGTGACGTTCCTATAGACGTTTGGGAAGGTGTCCCTATCCAACTAGTAGTAGAAGTGAAAGGAAAGCCACCACCGACTATAGAATGGTTTAAAGAAAATCGACAAGCCAAGAGGATCAAGAGAGTAGAAATTCTTAGCGAAGGCGATAAGTACATGCTTGTAGTTCCAAAAGCTCAACCTGAAGACTCAGGACAGTATCACTGTGAAGCTACAAGTTCTTCTGGAACTACAAGGAAAACCTTCAAAGTATCTGTCAACGGTAAGATACATTTTGATTTTCTCAAGTTTGAAGTGTTTGCGTTTGTTATGGTTCCTACAATATCTAACAGGCCAAAATAATGAATTATACCTTTCTTATCAACACACAAACACATTTATCTTAAAAACACTACTTAAACAATAGTTTCAGCAAGTAAAAAGTTTATGTTCTAAGAACCTTTTTTAAAACATTATGTGCTGAGTCAATTACGAATTTGTTACCCTTTACTCATGGATAAAGATGTATCTGTTATTTGTGATCCCTGTATTTTTAACCTTATTGTGACTAGCTGTTTTGTCTTTATCAGCCCAATCAGTTGTTATGCGACGCCAACCTGTTCCTGCTGGAGCTATCAAGCCAGAGTTTATCCAGCGTATCCAAGATCAGGAAATTGTGGAAGGAAGCGCTGCACGTTTGATAGTACAAGTACGAGGAACCCCTGAACCAGATGTTGACTGGTACAAAGATAATCGAGTCATTCGCGAAGGAGGTCGTATTCAGTTTGAGTTCGGCGACGATGGATCATGTATTCTCGTAATCCGTGATTCTGTGAAAGCTGATCGTGGAAGATACAAATGTGTTGCAAGTAATGCAGCAGGAAAAGTGCAATGCAGTGCTGAGTTATTCATTGAAAGTAAGATACTAGCTGACAAATGTTGCCACTCATAGCTATGACATAAAGAAGATGATGTGTTTCAATTTATATGTAGTATGGTGTGGTGTAATGTGGTGTGGTGTGGTGCCTCATGATGTGCTGTTGTGTGTTTGTTTGATTTTCAAGCACTCATTTTAATCAAGTGTTCTCTTATTCACTTTTAGTTCATGGATTCGAATCTGGTCTAAGCGACACCGATATGGACTTTGCAGCAATGAGAGAAAAGAGGTAGCTATTATTCGGTTATGCATCAATCCTTAATAAGTTTGTCAATGAAGAATATGTCTATTTCATTACAGGGAGTCGACTATTGAACTTATATCAGACGATACATCAGATGAAGCACACGCTGAAGGTGTTCCTCTGGTCCAGAGAGTCCCTCCTGAAATCACTCTTGTGCTTAGAAACAAGGATGTCATGGAAGGAGGCGTAACAAAGTTTGCATGCCGTGTAATCAGTCAGACAGCTCTGACTGTCGAGTGGTTTAAGGACGATATAGCTGTGTCCAAGGACTGGGGGCGCTTTTCCTTTGAACACGATGAAGATCTTTACGCTTTGAACATATCTCAAGTGAAAGTTGTTGATAGTGGACCATACAAGATTATCGCAACTAACGAGTTTGGCTCGATGGAAAGTATTGCATACCTCAATGTTGTTGGTAAGTTAACATAACTTATTATATTTCAATGGTCCATCCATATTATATCAACGCAACAGTTAAATCCTATTCCAATTCAGTGAAGCTTTTATGTTTTCTGTATAAATTGAAAAATATTTCTCTGTTGCAGCCAAAATGGAACCCGAGTTCGAAGGACTATCTCCACGCTTCACGTTGAAACCAATAGATGTCGATGCTGTCGAAGGAACACCTGTGAGACTACAATGCCGGGTAACTGGAGCTCCAACACCTGAAGTTCGCTGGTATAGAGACAATGAACCACTTATTCAAGGTGATAAATATCACATTGAGGTCGACGATGGTCTTTACTCGTTGACTGTCAATGATGTAACTGAGGAGGACAGTGGTCTTTACAAAGTCATCGCAAGGAACAGCGCTGGCCGAGAACACGCTATAGCAGATATCACAGTAAAACGTATGAGATACTTTGCATACTTGAAGTTAAATACTTGCGCATTTGTCCACCTTTGTTTGATCACTTTCAATTTGGTGTATTTGCCTGATTCCTTTTGTGTTTCTGTTTGTTTGTGTTTTTTGCTTGTTATTGTTTTGTGTCATGCTGTTAATTATGGAATAGTTTTCTTTTCTGTGTTTTTCGTTTTTGTCTATTGCGAACTGACCTGTTAACTTGGTGTTTGATATCTTACTGTGTCTATGCTTTCTCGTGAATTTGCTTATTTATTACAATCAGATCCCGCAACTGAAGAAGAAGAAAGTGACACAGACGAGATTGATGCGTAAGAGAGCTATTATCCATTTAATGATTTAGCTTTTATATTAGATGATGTGGTTAAGTGTGGCATTTTCAACTTTTATTTCTAAAGGGCCAAAGCTGCCAAGAAATCCAAACAGAAGCCCGACATACCAACGCCAGAGATTCTTCTCAACCTAAGAGACAGAACAGTAGTTGAAGGCATGTCTGTTCGATTCAACTGTAGAACCACTAGCAATCCCAAGCCATACATATTATGGTATAAAGATGGTCATGCTGTAGGTAGCTATGGACGTTATGAAATAACCAGTAAAGGTGCAACTCAAACCCTGGTGATACGAGATTGCCAAGTATCTGATGCAGGAAAATACAGATGTGTTGTATCAAATATTGGTGGAGAGACTGAAACAACAGCTAAACTAACAGTTGAGGGTAAGAATATTTAACAAAGCTATTATATTAATGATGATAATTATGATGATATCTAAAATAATATTAACGATGATATTAAAGATGATAAAGATATCAATACTTATTATTATATTCATAATGATGGTGATTCTATTTTTTATTATGATGATAGCGTCGAGATATTGATGGTGATGTTAAGTATAATACTACATAATGTTTGGGACGATAGCAATAACATTGATGATAACTACGGTTTTGATGTAACGTCAAATATTATTCATAGAACTTCCCAAAGCTAAGAAGTCAGTAGCTGCAATGGCACCGAGATTTGACGTTGAACTCAGAGGTGTAGTGACTGTGGTCGGTAGCACGGCCAAGCTCAGTGCAAAGGTCATTGGTCATCCTACGCCCACTATTGAATGGTACAAGGACGACAAAGAAGTCCTGCATGGTGGTCGACTGCGATTTGAAGAGTCTCCAGATGGAGAAATTACGCTTGTGGCAAGAGATGTTAGACTAACGGACCAAGGACGGTACAAGTGTGTGGCTACTAACAGACTGGGTAAAGACTTTTCATCGTCGAGTCTAATTGTTACAGGTAAACCCATAACCGGAATTTTCTCAATATTTTCTAAATTAAATATGTTATCGAGCCTTGGTTACACTCTAAAACTACAAGTTAAATTATTTTGTAAAACTTAATTCACCAACAAGCGATGAAAAACACTATTACACACGACCACCAATTGTATTGTTTACTTTTTCAGAGTTAATTCCATCAGACGAAGAATCAAGTGACGAAGATACACGAGGAGACCGCATCAAGGAGGCTGTAATGTCAACGTAAGTGGTTTATTAATCATTATTTAATCAATGCTATTTTGCATCAATGTTGTTCACAAAAGTACAACCTTTTAACACCACAGAACAATTCATTTTGTCAGATTTGGGTCAGTATGAATGTGTTGTTTGTAAATGTCTCAGCCACATTAAATCTCACAACAACGAAAATGTTAATAGCAATTTTATTGATGTCACGTCTTTTACTTATAGTCCAAGATTACCATCAGACGAGGTTTCGGTTGACATTCCCGTGAGTCAGTCAACTCCGATGAGACCCCGAGGTGAACCTCCTGAGTTTATAAGAAAACTGAGAGATCAAACAGTAAAGGAAAACGACACCGCACAATTCGTGTGCCTCCTTCTTGGACATCCAGAGCCCACGTACCAATGGTTCAAAGACGGTCAACTAGTTAACGACAGCGAAAAACATAAGTTATCTTGTGTGGAAGATGTATTGACTCTAGAAGTCTTGAACTGTACGGCCGACGATGAAGGAATGTACAAATGTGAGGCTGTCAGTCAATGTGGAAAGGATATGACAACTGCACGACTAACTGTTGAAGGTAAACCAAGAAAATTTGTTTCTTCAAACTTTTTTCTTTCTTTTCCACACTTTCCTCAATCAATCCAGACATGGCACGACAACTGACGACTAATTGTTAAAACTGGACTTTTCCTCTTAAAAGTACTAATTTTTTTCCCTGCGTTTTTCGTTTCTCTTTTTTCTCTACTCTTTTAGTGTTTGGTTCTTTCTTTTCTCGAGTAGTTACTCTATCAATTTTTTTATTGTTTTGTTTTCACCATCTTTTTTATCTGAGTTATAAGCGTTATATATATTCCAATTAGGTACCTCGAAAGCCGTTATTATACCAGATGAAACAATAGTAGCTGAGCCTGAAATCGTTCTCGAATCACAGCCCGACGTTGAATCAATTCCTTCTGTTGAAGAACCTGTGACCGAACCTGAGACCATCGCAGAGACTGCTGAAGAACCCGAAACAGTACCAAAGCCTAAATCAAAAGATGCTAAACCATTCTTTGCAAAAACAGCTGAGAACTGTACTGTGAAAGAAGGCGGTCGTGCTCGATTCGAAGTGAAAGTCAGTGGTTACCCCGAGCCGTTCATCGACTGGTTTACACGTGGTAAAATGATCGAGGAGAGTGAGGTGTTCAGAATAGAAGAAACTGAACAAGGAGATTGTGCACTTATCATTAGTGATGTCGACCGGGAAGATGCTGGTATTTACAAATGTGTAGCAGAAAATGATGATGGGACTGTTTCCTGTGAAGCAGAACTAATTGTGGAAAGTAAGTGACGTTCTTTCAGACTTTAAAGTTCTTAATGAAAAAATTAATGGGGGTCATTAACGCGTTTGTTTTAATTTCAAGTTCCTGATGAGGAGTCAGAAACAGAATCTATTGAAGTTGCCTCCGCTACAAAGTAAGTTTAAGTTTTTGTAGTACTAGATTCGTTTTTATCCTTTTTTTATGTATTCACACTTGTAACTAAAACCTCTCATGAATTCAACAGGCAATCACAAGTTACAGAAGAGAGCAAGCCTCAACAACAAGCAGCTCCAAAACCTGCAGCAAAACCAGTCGTCAAAGATGTTCTTCCTAAGCCAACCTTCCTGTCAGAACTAACTGACAAACAAGTCAAAGAAAGCGAAAACTTGAGCCTTGATGTAAAGATTCCACCCGAGTGCAAGGCAGAAGTGACGTGGTTTAGAGATGATCGTCAGCTCAAAGAAGATCACCGTATAACGATCATATCAGCTGGAAACCTGCATTGTCTGACTATCTTTGGTGTGACTGTCAAAGATGAAGCTGTTTATAAAGTTGATGCCACCAACTCCTCTGGAACGACGTCGTCCGACTGTGAAGTGTTAATTGAAGGTTAGTTTAACATTAAAATGGAGATATTATTTCTACCACGAATTCGAAACGCGAAAAAATGTTGGATTAACATTTCCCCTTTTTGTGTTTTCTCGACAGAACGCGTGAAAGTTCCACAATTTGATTCAAGGTAAATATGACGCCACGGAAAAGAAAATATATACTTTATATACTTTTTAAAAAGAGTTGTCAACCTATGTCAACCTAACCACTTTCAACATCATTATCAGCATCGTATAGCATCAACATATATTATCATCATCGTCATCATTGCCATCATATTTAAAGCCTGTATACATTCGTTCCCACCCCTCAACTACTACAGTCAACAACGGAGATACAACATCGTTCCCGTTTCTTCCTGTGGGGGGAGGGGGAAGGCTGTACACAGGCTTTCATCTTTACCATCAACACGCTGCATATCATCATCATTATTATGGTCACGATAGTTTATATATGATTGACGTGATAATTTCCTCTTTAAGACGCCTTTCGCAAGTTGCTCCAGAGTATGTCGAACAGTGTGAATCTCAAGTAGTCCAAGAAGGTGGAACTGCAATTTTCAAGATAAAAGCCCTAGGCAGCCAGCCATTGTCTATTAGATGGTTTAAAGACCAACAAACGATCAAGTACGGTAACAGAATAAAGATGTCATCTGATGGAGAAAATTGTACTTTGAAAATTACTCCCGTTGAGAAAAGAGACGAAGGTCTTTACATGTGTGTGATATCGAACAAGGCAGGCACTACAGACTGTGAAGTGCTTCTAACAGTAGAACGTAAGTATAAAACGCAATGTTTAACTTAAGAAACTTTATATGTTTATAGATGGAACGTCGATTGATAGCTTGATTGATAAATTAATTAGTCAGTTAATCGATTGATTGATGAATTGATTGAATATGATTGATTGACTCACTGACTCACTGATCCATTCGATTGACTGATTGGTTGATTTATTCATTCATTCCTTGAGATTCATTCATTCATCCATTGACTGACTGACTGACTGACTGACTGACTGACTGACTGACTGACTGACTGACTGACTGACTGACTGACTGACTGA
>JAUPMH010155223.1:0-13564 GCA_032270665.1 Metridium farcimen
CACGGACATGCGCGACACGTTTCGAAGCCGATGCGCCCAGCCGTTACGGGGGAGAGTATCGCGGGCGCACGAAACCCTAACGGCTGAAATCTGAGCCTAGGGTTGGGGTGTCTACATAAAAGGGTGACATGTGTAACAGTGAGGGGATGTGTGAGTAAGGGGTGCATGGAGGATTGAGGTGTTGAGGGTCCCCCTCAGTAAGCGGTAAGGTGCACTAACCTGCTGGTCATTGGGAATTTTTAACCTTGACCTTAAGTACCGCTGTATATGCATTACTATTGTTCTTGCCGAGCAACGGATGTATTTCTTACTTAAAGTCTGGAATCACAAACAAAGCATTTAAAAAATACTGAATATCAAACGACAATGAGATGATGCTAATAGTATACCTTGACAGACTTTGACTGTGGTTCAATGTCTTCATTATCATTTGCTTCAGCTTCATCATTACTAGAAAACCTTGATATAAACCATAGTTAATAGACAAACAGATACATGAGAAAAATATCATAATGCCCTTGGCAGGAATTGAACCCCACGGAACACCGAAGGTATTTCAATTCTTTATATGAACAAATAATAGAACTATATATTACTATCTGGTAAGTCAATTGAGTAATAACTTTTAACTGGATATTTTCATCAATCTGCCTACCCAAGTCTCTCCAGGAACAGCGACACTAATTCATCATCTCTGTAACTGTTTTTGGACTCTGAGAAGTCTCGTTTAAGAGTGACATCTGTTGGCTTCCTTATCTCTGCATTGGGATCTACAGAAGGCACATTAGCAGTGATCATACTATTTCATACTTTGATAATGACATCTCTTTTGTGACACACTCAATGTAATTCAATAGAAACAGGCTCCAAGATAAAAGCCTGCACTTTCCTTTTAAATTCTTGGTGTGACGCAGGTTTAAACAATAGAAAATAGCTTACAAAAGTGGTATAAAGTGGAGGAGCCTTGATTAACAGTGTCATTGATAAGTTTGTGAACTGCCTTTGTTACCTTTACATGTAATATGTGCTTTTATATCTGGTAGTCCTCGAGATGAATAGAATTGTTTTCTTCTTTTTTCTTCATCTACAACAAGACAATCAAGTAATCTTATATACCAAACCATAGTTAACTATGACCACACTAATGTTGTACAAGTAGTTGCAGATATTCTATCTCTGAAACGTTTACCTCTAAAGAGGTTGGGCACAATTTTGAGTACAATATCTTGCATGGTTCTATCAAGCCTAGAATGGAAAAGAAACATGACAATGAGTGCTGATCATAATGACGATAACGACAACAACGATAATGAATAATGATGGTGGTGGTGGTGTTTACTTTATCAGGGTGCATTGTTGATAGAATTATATCAAAATACAATGATAAATAATGTTGGTGGTGGTGGTTGCCGTACGTTATTAGGGTGTCTTGTTGATGATAATAAAGTGAAACGGTGATGAATGTAATTATATCAAACGATGTCAGTGACGATACGATGATGATGATGTTGGTGGTGGCAGTTGTAGTACGTAGTGATGGTGCATTGTTGATGATGAAATTGTGATGTTTATAATTGTATCAAATGATAGCAGTGACGATACGATGATGATGGTGGTGGTGGTTGTCGTACATTATCATGGTACATCGATGATAATAAATTGAAATGGTGATGTTTATAATTGTATCAAATGATATCAGTGACGATACGATGATGATGATCGAGGTCGTCGACAACGAAGTTGATTTTTCTGATGTAACGATGTTAATTTTGATAACGATCATGATTTCGATGACGATAATGGACTATTCATCACACAGTTAACCCAGAGGTATGTCAATACTTACTGTAAGTTAACTAGAGGCTGTGTTTCGTGAATCTTTAAGTTACATGTTGGACAATATTTACTGGTCTGAAGGTATTTCACAATACAACTTCTACAAACTACAATAAATCAATGATAATGATTTATTAGTTACTCGATGTAGCAATGTATAAAATGAACACACAGCTATTGATATAACAGTGGAGCTCTTTCATATTACTTACATGTATGTAGACATTCTGTGATAGTCGTAGCATCGATGAAATATCCAGCACAAAGACTACAAACGATATGGGGGTTGACGTCTCGTACTCTGATCCTTAACTAGAAATATAAAATATATCATTAATACACAAACATTTAGAATACTAACACTATGGTGATAATTCTAACCTCTTCTGAGTCCATGATATGTGATTTATCTAATTGTAAATTACTAGTACGTCGTTTGATAAACCGCGTCCGCCATTTTGATCGAGTTACACAGGGAGCCCGCGCAAAAGGCACACTTCATTGAGAGTCACTTGCAGTAACACATTCTGCGTACTTTTTTATTTGTTTGCTCCATATAATAGTTTTTGTAGCACATTTCACATCAGACGCTTTCATGTTTATTAGTTTATTTATTTAAACTGAAGAAAGATTTATTATTTTTCCGATTGTCACCTTTTTTCGGGATCACTGTGGTGTGATCCACTGACCCATCTGACAGACTGCTCACTAAAAAAAATTGTTTCACTTTCAGAATGAAATGCAAATGGGAAGCGCTTCAACATAAATAAAAGAAGAAAGAGCGAAAGTATTAGACCTTAACGTTGCAAACCAAGTTCACTGCAATAGAAAGAAATACATTGCTGTGTTGTGACGGAACGCGACCAATATTAACATGTCAATCATCGAAAGGCCAGACAGTAAGGAAGAAGGTCAACATTGAGGATACCGCATGACTGATTTGGATGGATCCTATTACGCAAATCAACCACAGTCGAATAAACTTCAACAAGCACGGTGAGAACCTTCTAAACAATCTATTATATCAAATCCCTGTCTTGCTTGAGTAACCTTGTTATTATTTTGGTATATTCTAGATGGCAATCACGTCACCCAAATCGCTCTCCAGGCAAGACAAACAAATGAATCAAGTTAATTGTCGATGGAGTGTGCTGTTTAACTGTTCGTTTCCTTGTAAAAGTCCTATAAGCCATGGATTTGCTTTATTCTGAACACTGCTTTCGTCGTTATTTTAAGTTCTTTGATAGGCATAAGTGGATTGTACCAGCGGAAATCATGGAGGAATCGTTTGCGCTAAAAGTCGATGGTCTTGTAAACACACTAAAGCTAAATGCGAACAGGACACAAGTTCAATGTTGTATGTATGAACTAGCTGATATGCTGGACAAGGCACAGCCACAGCAAATAGGCATTATTGATGATGATATCCATGAAATAGTCTTGACAAACATGAACAGACATATAACTGACGCGGATATACAACGAGACGGTTTATTTAGCATTTTTCAGCTCATGAAATACAACGAAGACACCAAAAACAACCTTGTTACATTGAGGATACATTTCTGTACAGTAGAACGCATGTCTACATATCCCAATGATATCACCATACAAGCTATAGGATGTAGAATTATTAATATACTAATAACTGATAATGATATAGTAAAACAAGAGATTATTGCTATGAATGCTGTTGATATTATCATCAAAGCCATGGATCATTTTGATGATGATGATGATATACAGCTCTGGGCGATGCAAGCTTTGGCACAGTTACTGCAATCAAATAGTGACTTACAAGAAAAGTTCTTACAACAAAAGAATTGTCAGCTAGTTCTTGAAAGGACAGAGAAACTGCAAGAATACAGTAAGTTGGCTGCTATTTCCTGCTAATATAAACACTTTGTCATCCACTCATTGTTGTCTGTACATACGGGGGCTGGTATTATGTAACTATAGTAGAACAGACATCTTCTATTTTAAAATGCAGATGGAATATAATTCTATCAATGTTCTTGTCATTTAGATGAATTGGTAGAGCAGGCATTCAAGCTTCTTGAAGTACTGACACAGTCCTCACACTTCCTAGAATACTTCACAGAAAACAACCTCATCACGGTTTTCCAGTTTATGTATTGTCATGATGACAGTAGGGATGTGCAGTACGCTGGTATTTTATTCTTACTGAAATTAGCACAGGATAATGATTTCATGGACTATTTGTTAAAAAATGATGTTGATGATGTTATTTTAAGAGCTCAAGCAAAGCACACCAGTCGTGCTGCGATACAAAAGGGTTGCATTGAAATGTTCTGGTTGATATGTGATCCACTGTTGTCTTTCTACTCTAGAAATCACCGTAAGTTTATTTTGTATGTAATCTGTATGAGATGTTTTGTACAAGTAATTTGCTGTATTGCATGACTATGTGACCAAGTCTTAATATCTATTATTCATAACATAACTTACTATCCTGAATGTCTTTCATTCATGTGAAAGCATTAAGCTCTAGACTAGCTATGCTATTTGCTAAGGCTTGTCCCTTTTCTTATTATATATTATTCCTGTTGATCAGTAAAAGTGAAAGGATTATGATATTGACTATATAAACAAGGTCACATGAATGTCACCATTTTGTCATATGCCAGTAGTAACTCTACAAAACTATCCTGCTGAATATTTAACCATTTTACATGCATAACTAAATACTCTCCTTTGTTTACTGCAGTTATCAACTTTGTGCGAACTCAGACTTCCCAACTGTTAGTTGTAAAATATATATGTTTCTGGCTGCCACCAATCAAAAACATAAAAGGTGCCGAGTAATTAGCAACAGCCAAATACATAATTTCACAACTAGCCGTTGGAATGTCTGAGTTTGAATAAAGACGAAAACTGCAGTGATACTAATCAATGTCATTGTCACTTTTCTTGAAACAGATGAGTACAAAGCTCAAGAGTGGTTGAACGGCATTATGGTTGCCATGGGAACACACTGTGATAATCCATCTGTGTTGATATCGGCATGTGATAGTCTGTCTGTCATGTGTGAGCGTCATCATGATTACTTGGTGCTTATTGATGACGAACAGGGTAACACACCACTGCACAATGCCATAATGGCGGCATTAGCTTTGCATATTGATGATGCTGATGTGTGCCAGTCTGCTTGCAGGGCTATTGCGTGTTGTGCTACTCATTCAAAAGTCATTCAGAAAGTAAGAATCTCTATATATATCAATGCTACGTTATTTAATACTGAGCCTAGGCCTTAATAAATTGTGATAAGGCCACAGGTTTTGTCTCTATTCTTTGACTAATTTCCTACTATCAACACAGCCTGTGGTAAGGCAAGGAATACTTGTATCAACAAAGATAAAATAACTATTTGAAATCACATATTTTGATTGGTTGAGGAGCGTGCTTTATGAGAGCACACAGCACGTGCGTTTGCATGTTGACCAATTGGTATTTTATAAAAGAATTAGAAAACTTGCTTTCTGTCCTGTATGCAGTTATAAAGCACTTGGGGATTGTCAGAACACTTGTATACAGTTATGTAGCACTTGGAGATTGTCAGAACACTCAAGAAGAGTTGAGAAGCACTCCAGTGTTCTGACAACTGCATGCTTTATAACTGCACACAGCACGTGCATGCGTTTTCTATTTCTTCAATAAAAATAATGAATGTGCAATGAAGAACTTGAAACTGGTCTATTGTATTTATTACTCATAATTTGAAATGCATTCCATCTGATCCAGTCACTTGCATGTGATCCAATGACATCCCTCCAATGACCTTCATTGTGAGACAAACAAACAGCATTATTGCCATCAAGTTTATTCAAAATTACAACAACATATAGACAAAAGTTTATTCAGTACCTTACATATATATACATAATTTACAATTTTTGTTATTAAACAGAAGATAAGGTACAGGCTACCTATAATAACCATTGCTGGCTAACCAAGATACATGTAGATAGCTTTATAGACATTATTATTATTGCTACCCTGTGTTAATTGAGTGATATTTATTGCAGTCATTGTTCACTAAAGGTGTGTATATCCATATCATCAAAGCCATGGATAAGCATCCACAAGTAGCTAATGTACAACAGTATGGATGTCAGGCGTTGAGGATACTGTCACTGCCATCAGTTGATAATATGAAGGATATTATCGGAAATGAAGCATGGGACCTTATTACAAGATGTCTTGTAAGGTAACTAGCTGCTGTCATGATTATTGATAGACACAAACTGCTGCTTAAACTATCTTTTTTAGTTTAATTTATTTGCTCTCTTTAAATATTACAATTAACACATAGAAATTAGTCATACTAAATATAATTTACAGTTTTGATTTAACGAATAATTGAATATAAGAAGAGCCCAAAGTATTGACACTAAAAGCTACAGGAGTCGACTCACATTATGCATAAACTATTGCTGTGAATATTGGCAGTGTCCATTAAAAGACTTCCTAAACCTCTTCTTATATATTATTTAGTTAAGTGATTAGATAAGAATCTCATTCATAAAGATATCCATCCAAGTTTAGTTTCTTAAAGAAGATTTCAACAAGAAAGCACCTGAAATAATATGACGTTTTTTTCTCCTTAGTTTTAAAAATGACCCCCAGGTTCTTCAAGAAGCCATTGCAATTGTTGCATGTCTTGCAACAGACCTTGAAGTAATCCGCAATCAGTGCGCAGTGGAGAAGATTCATGTCCCCGTATTGGAGGCCATGCAGACGTTCAAAGATAACGTGACTTTGATTGAGATGGCGTTTGAAATCATTGGTAATGTGAAGTGAAGTGAAGTGCCATGACATGTTGGACATGGTGTGACGTGACATAACGAGATGTGACGTGACATGACATTGTGTGACATGAAGTGACATGACGTGACTAGACCTGACTTAACGTGATGTGACATGACATGGTGTGACATGACATGGTGTGACATGACATGGTGTGACATGAAGTGAAGTGCCGTGACGTGTTAGACATAACTAGACCTGACATAATGTGACATGACATGGTGTGACATGTAGTAAAGTGCCATGACGTGTTAGACATGACTAGACCTGACATAACATAACATAATGTGACACATGACATGGTGTGACATGAAGTGACATGTCTAGACCTGACATAATGTGACATGACGTGACATGACATGGTGTGACATGTAGTAAAGTGCCATGACATGTTAGACATGACTAGACCTGACATAACATAATGTGACACATGACATGGTGTGACATGAAGTGACATGACTAGACCTGACATAATGTGACGTGACATGACATGGTGTGACATGAAGTAAAGTGCCATGACGTGTTAGACATGACTAGACCTGACATAATGTGACGTGACATGACGTGACATGACATGACATGGTGTGACATGTAGTGAAGTGCCATGACGTGTTAGACATGACTAGACCTTACTAACAGCTGATATTGCAATAGGTGTGTTGACAGCGTGTGAAGCAATGCCTGAGCCTCTAGTAGGTGAGGGTGCGATAACAGCAGTTTTGGATGCCATGGATCGACACATGGATGACCCTGATCACATGGGTATACAACAGAAAGGATGTATTCTGGTACAAGTTTTCTCGAGGTTAAGTTTTGCTCAATTTTATCGTTACCTTCATCATAATCATTATCATCATAACCATTGTTACTTCTTTTATACATCGTTGTCATCGCCATCATTGTGATCGTTATCATATGTTGTTTATCGAAATCGTCACCGTTTTTATCGTCGTTATTGTTCTGACACTATCAATATAATATTATAATCACGATTATCGAAATCAACATTGCCATGATCTTCATCGCCGTTTTTGACATCGTCGTCGTCATTATCATTGTCATCATCATAGTTATGTCATTGTTATCGTCATTATCATTGTCATCATCACAGTTATGTCATTGTTATCGTCATTATCATCACCACCGTCATCATCATTGTCGTCATCATTATTTCATTGTCATCGTCATTATCATCACCATCTTCATCATTGTCGTCATCATTATTTCATTGTCATCGTCATTATCATCACTATCATCATCATATCTAAAAGAAGCTTTCTTATTGTTTTAGTTACCTGAAGGATGATTGCTGTATCAGTGCAGTAACCACAGTCATCAGGGCTATGGAGAAATTTCCTTCCAGTGAATGTCTACAAGAAGAAGCTTGTGTTGCCCTTAAACTCATCGCTCAAGTATCTCCCAGCTATAGCGAGATTCTCGTAAACCAATGCGCACACGAAAGGCTGTTTGTTATCCTGGATAAATTCAGAACAAGACGTAAAGTGATTCAGTTAGCCAGTGATGTTATTTGGTTCCTTGGATGTACTCGTAGGCTTCATTCTCGCATGTTACTATCAGCTTGTGCAGGAGGGCTTATTCGTGGAGCACACTGCTTGATTCAACTAGAAGCTGATGTTAACGTAGGCGAAGGTACAAACACTCCACTCTGCGCTGCATGCAAAAACGACAAGGAAGAAATGGTCAGGTTTCTGTTGACACAAGGTATTACTGACATCCAAACTGCGCTTAATCTTTGCCTGGAAATGGACAACCACAAGCTGGTTGGGCTGCTGCTCCAAAAGATGGGACATGATCGACAAGCGGGTATCATTTCCTGGAATGGTCTTAACCTTGGCAGTCTACAGCCCGCATGGCTATTACCATCGCTGTCTGGAAAAGCCTTTGGTTTGTCAATAGAAAGTGAACGCTATTCTAACTATATCCTATGCGCCGAGAAAGCCTCCAAACAACGCTTCAAGATCTTGCAAAAGTTTACTAGCCTAGCATCAGCGGATATATGCGATCGAGAGAGGTTCCAGAGGTCAGTCCTTGAGAGCTGGTCTGACGATGAAGACGATGAATTGTTCTTTCCTACTAGTGATGAAGGGAGTACCGATGAACAAGGCTTTCTCATGGACAATGTACCTCTACGTGCACGTAGTTTGACAGGAGCGTCGTTACCGTACAGCTCGTATGACCCTAGAATAGTATTACCACTGACTGTAGGTGATCCTATTCTACTACCACGTCGATCTACCAAGCCTGATATATCAACTAATATCACTGACACTAAACCCAGGCATAGAAGGGTAAAGAGCTGGCTTGATAGTCCTGACTCAGAATTGTTCTCTGATAGTCTTATCTCAGAAGAATCGACAGATAGTCCAATGATAAAGGAAAGAAGTAAATCAACGTTGGAAAGAGCTACATTTCAGTTACCTGGTATGGCTTTCGTGATTGGACAAACACCGCAACGTCGTCGCCGATTATCAGAGAACAGTATAGATGAAGAAACTTCTCCTGATGGACGAAAGAATTCTTTTAGACGAGGAAGAAGAAAGACTGCGTACTTTCCACGAGGGCAGACCGATGCAACAGTTTCTGTCTTAGATATATCTAGCAATAGAATCAGTGATCTAAGCATGTTGGCCACGGCAGGCGATAACTTCCTTGGCTACTTGTTCAACGTTGTCAAGCTTGACCTTAGTAACAACTATCTGTCAGACATACCCAGTGAATTATGTGAAGCTTTGCCTAACTTACGACAGGTCTCGTTGAGTAGCAATAACTTTAAAGTCTTTCCATTTTGTCTGTTCGACGCTCCAAGATTACGTATCCTCGATCTGTCATCCAACCAACTACAGATACAAGATGACCCTCCTGACGACGTCACACGGTCAGTTCTATTAGAAAACCTATCTCTAGCTAACAACCAATTACAGTCGTTCCCTAAATGGCTGTCAGAGTTCTTCCCTGGACTGGTATTCCTGTCTGTCGCTGACAACGAACTGAAAGAGTTCCCTGAAACAAGTCAAAAGATGAAGTTCCTTAAGACACTAGACGTATCGAAGAACAAGATCACTAGTATTCCTGATTCGTTTTTGGATCAGTTCAGTGCTTTAGAAAGTCTAAACGCGTCGTTCAACGAGCTTTCAGTGCTTCCTAAATCTCAGACAGATACCAACCTCCTGACACTACGTCTCGCACACAACAAGCTGACAGAGGAGAAACCCTTCTTCGTACCACGATTTATCCTTAGGCTATCTAAACTAAAGGTACTTGATATATCGTACAACCAGCTGTCTTGCTTGCCGCCATTGGAGACCTGGAAAACAAAGCAATTGAAAGATCTCGACGTTTCTTATAACAACATACAGAGAATCAACTTAAACACGGCGAACCCATCTACGTGGAAGAGCTTAGAGCGCTTTAATGTACGTAAGAACAACCTAAAGGATGTCCCTAAAGGCATTGGTCTGTTGACATCGCTAACATCACTTGATCTTAGTCTTAATCCAGGTATAACCTCGTTGCCTGATGAAATGGGTCGATTGTCTAACCTGTGGGATTTGCAACTAGCAGGACTTAAACTAGACATCGAGGAATCGTTACTGTCAAACACCAAGAAACTTGTGGCTTTTTTTAACTCTAAACTATTGAACTCTGTGCCATATTATCGTATGAAACTAGTGACAGTAGGTCAAGAGAAACGAGGAAAAACCACCCTACTCAACCAGCTACTAAGGTCCAAGTCTGGCCAATCAGGAAACGAGCTGGTGATACGTGACTGGACGTTGCGTGACACTAAGGCCACGTGCAAGCAGTGTCATCACAAGTCAGTCATCTATACCATCAATACATGGGATTTAAAGGGACGTGAAGATATGCACCAGGCGTTCCAATGCTTTATGACGTCACGTACCCTGTATTTGGCTGTCTATGACGTCACAAATGGAGGACAAGAGTTTGAGGCACTACGACCATGGTTACAAACTATCCACACATGCGCACCTAATGTCCCTGTCATGCTGGTGGGGACCCACTGGGATAAGGTCCCTACGGACGAAATGGCCGAGGTAGGTTCTGCCCTGTCTATTTTAATAAAAGACTCGACAAATAGGGTGGTATGGGTGGCCTAGCAGTGAGAGCGCTGCATGGCATCTCACCGCTGTGGTCAAGGTTCGAGTCCCGGCTCGGGCATGGATTATATGTGAGTTGAGTTTATTTGATGTGTTCTTCTCTCCTATGCCACGAGGGTTTTTCTCCGGATTATCCAGTTTTCCTCCCTCCGCAAAAAAGTATGTGAGCCGAGTGTGCAAAATATTTAACGTAGAGGTAGTGAGTGTGTGTCTGAGTCTCCACAATAAGTAGGAAACACGTGTCAAGCTAGAAGGATTGAGACGTTTAAAAAGTGATTTACTTTTTTTATTTTATAAAAAGATTCCATCTAAAAGCATGCATAAGTTATTTGCACATCTTGTAAACTTTGACCTTTGGCAGGTTAAGAACAAAATGAAAGACAGTGCGAGAATGTTGTTCTCAAGCCCAGGCCTCCCCGACATCAAAGCCCACGTGGTCCTCAACTGCACCCAAGAAACAGCTGGTATCCAGGCCCTTAGAACGAACATCGTCGACTTGGTTGTGAAGTGCAATTGTAAAGGTCATTTCATCCTCGGGTCACGTGTTCCTCAGAAGTTCGTTAAACTACAAGAATTGATTGAGAAGGTCAAGGTTGGTAGCGGACGATGGTTGACTGAAAGAGAAGTGAAAAAACTCCTACAAGATAACGATGTACTAATGACAGACGCTGAGATGGGTCAGGCTGTCAAGTTTTTACATGAGGCTGGTAAGATTATAACATCGATATTATTATCATCATACCATATCGCCATCTCATTGCTACTACCATCATTATCCTCTTTTTCATCATCATCATCATCATTACCCCCACCATCATCATCTGTCATCATTTTAATCGCAGGGCATCATCATCGTCATCATCATTACTACCATCGTCATCATCGTCATCATCATCGTCATCATCATCTGTCATCATTTTAATCGCAGGGCATCATCATCGTCATCATCATTACTACCATCGTCATCATCGTCATCATCATCGTCATCATCATCTGTCATCATTTTAATCGCAGGGCATCATCATCGTCATCATCATTACTACCATCTTCATCATCGTCATCATCATCATCGTCATCATCATCATCATTACCCCCATCTTCATCTGTTATCATTCATCATCTTCGTCATTTTCATTTCCGTCATCATCGCCGTCACTACACTAACTGATAGATCCGTTACAATAGCGTTCATTACGAAGCTATAAACCAGCTGTTATTTAGTGAAACGCTTCATTGTTATGTTGTAGGTATTCTTCTACACTACGATGATCCAGTAGCTCACCTAAATGATCTTTACTTTACTGACCCAATATGGCTGAACCAACTGATATCCAGTGTAGTCATACCGCGTAAGACTAGTGGACTGGTAACTAATGGCATTGTTACCAAAGACGATTTGATTGGACTGTTTGATGACGATGTGGCAGGGGTTGTACGCAGCTTTCTACCGCAGTTCTTAAGGTGAAGTTGATGATGATACAATACAATACTCATCAGTCATACGATTGAAGACAAATCAAGCATTGCGCATAAACTAAGAAACATTTATATGATAATGATGACGATGATGATGATGATTATCACAATGAACGATGATCACGATGCTGATGATAATAATGAAGGTTAGGATAACAATATAGCAGTGATGCATGATAGTGATGTGATGTGATTAGTTATAATGATGATGTTAGAGTGATTTTCCTTCATCTGTGAAAGAATAGTGTATTATTCTGTCTCAGTCATTGTTATTAATAAGATATGGGAACGCAACTCCGACCGGAGCCTTCTCCGGCACGAAGTAGCGGAGGGCAAAATAGTCTGCCCCTGCACCCCGGCTGAACTCTGGGCGGGAGGGTGGGCGCGATGTCCACTTCGGTCTTCGACTGATTGACCAAGTAATGCATGCAAGGCGTCGTTTTAATTTATACCCACCCCGAACCAATCAGAGTCGTTTATTTTCCCGCCAGAGACCATTTCTTCGTGGGAATGTGTTATAAATAACATTCCTTCAACATAATATACATATTCAATGACTTTGCATAGTCAACGTAATACATAGTAGTACACACTAATCCCATTGTTTTCTTTTGTTTTATTTCGACTATTACTCACTAACCAGTCTACTTCGTTGCACGTACAAAGGAAAATCACTCTAGGCATGACGATGCTAGTGCATGTGGTTACAGATGATGACGACAACAACAGTGTTGATACCAATGTGAACTAATAATCTCTTATATAATCTCAGGCTTCTAGAGCGTTATGGTGTAGTATTACCCATCAGAAAGACAGAGTTTCTAGTGCCATCACGAGTACAGCCTCGTCCTCCATCCAATATAACCTTACCAGACCTGACATCTAACAGTTTGTATAGGAGGTTTTATGACATGGCGTTTGTACCACTAGGCTTTTGGTCTCGTCTTATCACTCGTCTGTTGCTGTTCCTACCAACAATGGACAAAGATAGTGAAGGCACTTGTTTGGTAAGATTCTAACTATTAATAGACTAAGAGTGAATAATAAGAGTGAACTATGGTCCAATTTTCTTCTTTGTGGCCAATATCACAACAAAAGGATAGCAAACCTCAATATTCAAACTAAAACAAGTTGTTTGGTGTAATTTGAGGTGAATTGAGCAAGGTTTGAAAAAGTCACTTTTCATTTTGACCCCTTCAATTGATGTCAGATTGTAAGTGGCACAAAGAAATATGATCACATTACTCCTGTACTAAAGGAACTAAAATGGCTACCAATCAAAGAAC
>JAUPMH010155445.1:0-13545 GCA_032270665.1 Metridium farcimen
TATTATTGTATATTTGAGGCACAGCGAAAGGATATCTCGCGACTCCATACATTTACTGTAAAAGATCACAAATGATGAGCTTGGACTCCCTGTAGTGATCCCTGATTCCACATCCCTCGTCACGACCGTGCATATTACAACATTAAGTTTCTAACAATTTTAAAGTAATCTACTTTAGGTTCAAGAAGGGAAATGAATCGATCATGGACTTTACATATCCGATACTTGGAATACCAATTGATCGATCTTTGAGAATCCTGCCTGGTTCTGACGGCAGTTATATAGCCGTTCACGCTCAGAGAAAGCGAAATGAGCAATGCCTGCAAATCTTTGCTTTGTTTCTTGATCCAAAAGATATTCATTGTCAGAGAGTTCACCTGTCAGCAAACTTTTTTGCGTAAAGTGAAGTAGCACCAGAATCACACTGCTGGACACTGAAATATAAACAAGGAGAATTCAAATAAGATTATTATAAAAACACTAATAAATAGTGTTTTAATAATAAAGAATTACCACCGATTTCACTGCGCCCAACAGAGTTTGTGAAGGGAGTTGGCTATTCTCTTTCGTCAATCAAACACAATTTGTCTAGACATTTTACAAACAAGTCGTCAACGACAGTTCAATGAAAAATCATTTTTTCCCGGACCTAAAGATATATTTTAGGTATCAGACTGTTCAAATTAAATAAGTTTCATGTCTTTCATAAGACAATTGTATTTTTGGCTCAATTTTCTCTTTAAAATAACATTTCTACCTGTTTTATGTTTACATCGACCGTTGTTTACAGTTCACGTAATTAGTTGTCTAGACAAATTGTGTTTGATTGACGGAAGAGTATCGCCATCTTCGCTTCACGAATTTTTTGTCTGACGGCGCGTAGCAATGAAATCGGTGGTAAATTTGACCTACAAGTTGGTAGGATTGGTACGGTTATAAGCGCACTAGGCCTTTCGTCTCGTGGTTTATATGTTTGACCTAATTGTTATTGGGTCTAATTGTTTATTACCTTTACAGTACCTGAGTTACACTACCAACCTTATTCTACACCTCACTTCAGTCAGTCCAGACTTCAATCGACTCATCTTTGAGCAACCTCTCTCAGAATGCAAGTTTGAGGTTTGTGTTTATATTTTCTCAAGCTTTCAGCGTTAGTTATGTAAAATTTTCTGTCAGATCTGCCGGTTGGTCAGTCTGTTTCTAGGTTGATATTATAATAGCAATATTACCTGAAGTTGGATAATTTTAATGAAAAAATGTTGAAAGGTTTTTGGTTAAAAGCACATCTTTGTTGTTGTTGTTTATTTATTTATTTATTTGGTCAATGTTGTGGTTTTGTTGGTATGTGTTTGTATCGTTCGTTCGTTTGTTTGTTTGCTCATTTATTCATCAATTCGTTCGTTATTATATGTATGTTTTTGCTTGGTTTTGTTTGTTTGTTTATTTATTTGTATTTTCCTTTTGATATTGTTATTTATCTGTTTGTTTGTCTGTACATTGTTCCTTTCATTTATTTTTTTCCCATTTTCTTCATCTGTCTTAGGATTATCCAATAGATTATTCCTGGCACCAACGTAATGCAACCATGACCCCGTTGTTTACCGCAACACAAGGTACATTAGCTGCAAGTCAAAGTCAAGGTGGTTCAATGGAGGTGGGCGTGGTCAGAGCTACTCAAACACGTGGATTCACCCCAACTCAGGATCTTGGAAAATCACAAACATTTGACTGGTTAAATCCTAGTAGTCAGGTACGGCTATGTCAATAAAAAGTCAAAAAACGTGCCCTATTATAATAGACCTTTTCACGGTTCTTAGAGTAGTTTTCATCGGACTGTGAAACCATTACTAATAGTCAGTGTTTAATAGTGTCTAATAGTCATATTTCAACAAAAGAAAACAATGGGCTTAGGGTCAACTAGTGTCTATTAGCTTAGTTGTTATTTCACAGTCCCGTGAAAATCACTCTATCGAACAACCTTCTTCTCGATAGCGTGTAATATATTCTTTACATTTGACTACAGCCCGTGGAATTTTGAAGTGTTTAAATTAGATTCAATTGTTTCATAATGTGTACATTTGTTAAATTGCCGTGAGCTGTAGACAACTTGTCAAGATTGTATTACACGCTATCGAGGCTGAGGTTGAGGACGAGAACAGTGAAAAGGTCTATTGGGTAGACTGACACTCACTAATTCTACATTACAGTGCTTTCCATAATAACGCGACCATCAACGTTCAAATACCAATATGAAAAAAGATGTTCACCATGGCGTCAATCAAAAATAACCAGTATGTACGATATTTTGATTGACGGCAGTGAAAACGCCTTTTACACGTTGGTAATTGATCTTTGATCGCCACGTAATTGTAAGACGTGCTGTAAATATATATGGCCACAACTCCACAACTCTTTTTCAACTCTTTTTCAACTCTTTTTCAACTCTTTTTCAACTATGTATCTATGTTCTTTCAGTGATCGTGTTATTATTGATCGTTGTATTTTTAGGTGGAATCTGGCCAATCTTTTCGCCAGTCGTTCGTAGCTGGGACATCTGAGTCAACGTCTTCTCTCTTATTCGCAAGCTCACCTATTGTTTCCAAAAGGAAGTACAAACAAATCCCGCATGACTTTGGCAGTAAGCGACTTGGTGTCCCCTCACAGTCAAGCACGCAGGCTGATTCACAAGGTATGATATTCCATAAATACTCAACTAAAACTGACGAGATGGTATGACACCTTATATACTCTATATTATTAGTGTATTAATATATGTATTAGTATTACCTCGTTAATTTCAGATGATAACAATTGATGTTTCCAATCAATATACTTGGAATATCCGGGAATTATATATATTTGAGGAGTATTATATAAAGGAACAAGTTCGACGTTCTTTTTGGATGTGATTTGTATTTTTACATATTTGTCCTGATTGCTGCACTACGTTTTTTTGGCAGTAAAGAGTATTCATAAAAGCTCTTGCTTCCTTTATTGCAGGTGCTGGGGAGCAACAAGAAATCTTAAGACTGAAAAGACGTTTTCTAAAAGATGACACGACGAGTAGAAGCTACTTTGTAAAGCGCGAAGCTATGAGAAAGAAAATGAAGGAGGTAATCAATAATCTGTTTTTCTGGTATTTTTGTACCAAACTGACGGTGTGGCATACTTAATAAACACGTTTTTTCCCTTTTCTTTCAGGAAATGAAAAGCCGCCAACAGGCAGCACGTGATAGTAAGGTCGTTATGTATCGGAAGTACCGTGTAGGAGATCTACCAGACATTCAAATAAAGTATTCTGAACTAATCACTCCACTACAGGCTGTTGCCCAGGTAATGTGTGCCCACTGGTGTAGGATGCGTCTTTTTGAAATGGTATTTAGAGAACTTGAGAATATAAGATGTCTATAAAACAATTTGGCTTATTTTGGGTGAATCTTAAGAGGATGCCATAAAGTCCTTAACTAGGCATCCCTTTACACTTTATTTTGTGTTTGCAATCTCACAATGACTTTTTGATGCGTAATGAAAACCAGGAAACCGTTAAAACCAGCTTAAGGTGAAAGCATCTCATCAAGCAAACTCATCTCGCATATATAATCCTATATAACCCCAGCCAGGACTCAAACCTGGACGATAGAGTTAGGAAGCGAGCGGTTTAATTAACAACTCTGGTATCTATTCTATCCATAAACCATGAAATAATTTATATATGATATATGTATGCATGTTTTGTAGAACGACAGCATCATCGCCAAGCTTCTCTTCTCTGCTCTCGTTCAAGCAATATTTACCGAGGCAGATCAACAGGGCGAGGAGACAGTTTCTGATATTCAGTCTGCATTGACCAACATGGCAACCACTTCAACGCAATATTTTGCTCCATTTATGTCTAGTATTCAGGTACTGCTGTTTTCAATCCTAGTTCCATACTAACTTCACCTTTTACCTGTTTCACTATCCTTTTTTGTATTTTATTATTGTATTTTAGAGTAAAAACTCTGTAGTTTGTCCTGTTGGCGGATAAATCAATTCCAGGCATACAATCCCTTTGCTTTACCACGGTACCAATTTTTATGATTTTTAATATATTTATCTATTTGTTTACTATGATTTTTAGGGTATCTGCTTCAATGTCTCCCAGTTGTCTATGGAGCCATCTTTAGTGAGCACATGCTCTATCACTAGCCTACAACATCCCATCGGTTTGTATCATATACTTTACCCATATATATACTTATATTCTAGTGCAAAAAATCGAAAAAATGTTTGGTCCTCACACTTTTCACAAAAACGTGCCAAGAGTGTCATTTCGTGGGAGGGACAGAAAAACACTTCATCACCAGTAAAAAGGTTTTCAGGAAAAGTCAGCGGTTTCTAACATTTGTTAGGATGTAACCCCCTCCCCTCCCTCCTCTTCTCTTTTAAAATCACGAGGCACTTTCTTGTGAAAGGTCTGAGAGACAAAATGTACAGGAAATATCCAAATCTTCAGGGGATCCGAAAACTATACACACTCTTTTTAGGAAAGTATTGTACTCCCCAACTGGTGACTTGAAAACACTTTCCTCAAATGTAACGTCCCAGCAAAAGAACCTTCATTGCTTTATACATTCTTAGTACTAGGAATATCCTCGTGCTTAACTTTAAAAACGTCTTGCTGATCGTGTGAATATTTGTTTTCCGTAGGAATTATGCTTCTAGAAAAACAACTTCTCAAGAATATAGACACTGACGCCAAGAAAAGGAAACGAGCTCGTGTTGAAAAAGCGCCAAAGTCTCAATCCACTGAGACCTGGCTTGAACTAGCAAAGTATGTCGTATTGATAGGGAAAGCAGGGTTATATAAAGATGATCTTTACAACTAGATTAGTGGGTTAAGACAACTATGCTTCAGAATATCCATCTTTTTGATAGAATCCTTCCCCGTGGTTATTCTAGTCTTCTTACTTAAGAGCCCTCAAAACAAAATTAGGTTATAAAATATAAGGTCTCCCAATCCAGTATTTGGTCTATCTTATCTGAATGAATCCTATTTTAGCAACAATTTTGAAACAGCCGTCTTGATTAAAGCTTCAAATAACAAACATGCTATCAAAACTCCTAATTTGCATAGCTGCAAACATGTTCTCGGTGAATGATTATAGTGTTGCGCGTTTCAACCCGTTTCTGGTGTTATACAGGTTGTATCGATCAATAGGAGAGTACGATGTTCTTCAAGGTATTTTCAGTGATCATATCGGTACACAAACGATTACCAAAAAGGCTTTGGAATGTGAAGCACGTGGAGACTACGCCCAGGCTCTCAAGTTCTACAACCAGGTAAGTCGTGTAAGATTCGCTTGTTACAGTATAAGGTCACTCAAACCGAACACTTTTAGTTTGTTGTTACTTCTTTAATCCACATCCCATGAGCGAATAGATTAGAAATATCATTAATTATGAACACTAGTACTTAGTGTATTTGAACTCACTGTTTCATATTAAGAGGTTTTGAAGTAGTAGAAGGCTCAAAAAATTATAACATGAAAAAAGTCAAGTGTTCACGGTTCGAGTGTCCTCACTGTAAATATGGATAATATATTTTCTCGGCAAATAAAACGGCAAAATTATATAAACAAATTTTAGCATCTATTCACCTGCCAAATTGCCATTGCAAATCTTATTTCAGAATTATTTAAGACGAAAGTGAATATTTTTCAGGATCTTAAAGACTTGTGTTATTTGTATTTTTAGAATATAATTTGTATGCGTGTTTTTTGCTAATGGCAGGCGATGTCGTGTGATGAGTGGGGTAATAGCGAACCACTGCAGGAAGAAGAGGATTTGTGGGATGATGCAAGACTTGAGGTAACTAACAAGTTTTAGAACAGTTTTCTGATTTCCGAACTCTGTAACAAAGTATTTTGCACAATTTTTGTAAACGATTTACAATGAGATGACCTTTAGAGTTATTTACGCAATTGCGGAAGAGAAGCCTGAAAGAAATTGCATGTCTTTGAACGGGATTTGAACTCATGACCTCTGGAATACAGGCGCAGTGCAGTGCCTACTGAGCTACCGCGGTTCGTCGAAGCTCTGGAATTTATTTTGAAAGCTTTATTCTTTTTCGCAATTGTTTCGATAAAGGTAATATCATAAATTGCCTGTAACTTTAATCCCGGCTAGGTTCCTATCTACATTTGTACGGCAGATGTTTGCGGGTCAGTGCTTTCGGCACCCGGTACTCCTGGCAAAAAAGCCTTGTTTACGAATTAGTTCGTTCGCAGAAAACCAATGCATGACAAACAACTATTTACCTATTTATCGTTAAAACATTACTATGTTTTTTTAGTGTTTCAATCATGTATCACAGTGGGAAAATCTTGACAAGTACTTGACAAGTACTCCTGGCAAAAAAGCCTTGTTTACGAATTAGTTCGTTCGCAGAAAACCAATGCATGACAAAGAACTATTTGCCTATTTATCGTTAAAACATTACTATGTTTTTTTAGTGTTTCAATCATCTATCTCAATGGGAAAAACTTGATAAGTTCTCTGTGATCAATATCGATGATGAGAACCCTCCAGACCTGGACAAAATATGGTCAGACACGTTTTACCAAGAACATTATCTGCCATTTGTTATTCGGAGTAAACTAAAGCAGTGCTGCCATGGTGGAGATGGGACTACATTGCGACAATTTCTTAACCATTCCTTACAATTAGATGAAAGACGAGCATTTCTAGAGGTAGGAATATTGTAGTAATATAGAAACCTGGGTCAGTTCTATCTTAATATGGAAATCCTATTTTATTGTATGAAATACAGTCTGGATCGTAGGCAGGTATCTTATTTGTATATTTTTGTAATTTCCAGGTATATTGCAATGGTGACATAGCGCATGCTAATGTTTGGAATTGACATTTTTTTATTCTTTTTCTTTTGCTTAGAGTCGCCATAGTGAGGAGCTGGCGTTGTTGCATATTCTACATGATGACTACGATAGAGCGAGATATTATGTAGCAAATTGTTTACAAGGTTTCCTGATGGTAAAGTAGACTTTATGACATATATATGATAGATTTTTGCAAACACCTAGTTAGTTGAAGTGATCGAACTAACATGTGTTCTGTTGTTTGCATGCTCGCTTTCTTGTCTAATTAAATTGCCCCCTCAAACCAAACTAAGGCTACGTTTACACGATACCGGACGAATTTTTAACCGGTCAAAAGATCGACCTGGACATATTGTTCACAAGGAACCGATCAACATTTTCGTTTTGTTCAGACGAGACCATCGGAACCGGGCAATTGTAAGTTTTGTCAGTGGTTTTAACATCTGCCAATGCGCACTTGGCTGTTTATGACTACGTTTACACGGTACGGGACAAATATTTGACCGGTCAAACTGTTTACACGGTACCGGTCAACGTTTTGGCCGGGCCGGCTAAAAAATCGTCCTCGATTTTTGCAGGTCGAATATTTGACCGGTTAGGTGTCCAAAATATTGCACGTTTAGCGCGGTCCAGTGTGAACGGAACCCCTAGGCGGATGTTTTTTTTGACCGGTCAAAAATTCGTCCGGTACCGTGTAAACTTAGCCTAACTGCAATAAAATAATCGTAAAAAATGATTATCATTGTGCAAGTCATGGTTTAATTGTTTCTATTTTTTGTTATTGTTTTGTTAGGATTGGTCAGGGCTTAATTCCATGATGGTAGGAAGCCGATTGTCCAAGCTACAGTCGCTACAGACAATTACTGAAATGAAGGAGTTTTTGGATTTTATAGCTAATGAAGGTTTGAATGAATACAATGCGATATTCACGTGCTCTTTTTTCTTTAAATACAAACTGGCATGAAATGAATAATCAAAATGACATCTATTACATTTGTGATAGGTAATTTCAGCAATGCAATTCCAATGCGGAACTTGTTTGAAAAGTGGTTGTCAAGGCTGCCTGATCCAAAACTTCATCCAATCACTTTGTGGGATGACGTCATAAACAATAGGTATGTTTCTGTGCATAAATACCTCCTTAGCCAGCTAAAAAGTATCAATAGGTACATAGGACCTCCTTAATAAACACCAGTTAGGTATACCTCCTTGGCCAGCAAAAAAGTATCAATAGGTACATAGGACCTCCTTAATAAACACCAGTTAGGTATACCTCCTTGGCCAGCAAAAAAGTATCAATAGGAGCTTCTTAATCAACTCCGTTTAGGTATGTTTCTGTACATAAATACACCTTTAGCCAGCCAAGAGCCAATAGGTAAATATAGGACCTCCTTAATCAACTCCGTTCAGGTATGTTTCTGTGTATAAATACACCTTTAGCCAGCCAAGAGCCAATAGGTACATATAGGACCTCCTTAATCAACTCCGTTCAGGTATGTTTCTGTGTATAAATACACCTTTTGCCAGCCAAGAGCCAATAGGTACAAAGGACCTTCTAAATCATCACCAGCCGCTTTTGTAGGCTTATTAATGTCGTTTCCTATATTGGTCGCTTTTCCTAACAATCATTAGTCTACTATATTAACGAATTCCTTTTATTCTAGGTGCGTCTTTATGCAAAAGATGATCGACAGATTTTCAAGTGTCTCAAATTGGTATGTTTTCACTCGACTAATGGACTGTTAAATTTATTACTGATATGGCTGTTGATTTTCTTAATTTTGTAAAGGTCTGATTCATTGGGCACAGAAGAAGAAACACCTGACCTTATTCAAAATGAGGTTCGACGTCAAAGTGTCTTGTTCCAACTAAAGATGGCAGAGACGGCTAAAGAACAGGTTAGCATGAGACATAATAATAGATAATTTAACGGTTGTTATATGTTCTTATTCTATTTTCTTTTCAGTCCAACTTCTATGTTTCGTTTAAACATTTACGAGAGGCTCTGAAAGTTATCACCGAGGTAAAATAGAGATGTTGCTTTAAAAAAAAACATTGTTATATTTACCTTTCTAATTCCCAATGTATTTCTTATTTCAGGATCTTAAAGATGAAAATCTTCACTTACAGTGGACGCATGTGTACGCTGGTGTTCAGCACAAAAAGTCTCATGCGCTGACTGCTGCTGAATCGATCGAAACAGCCGTCAAAACAATCAGCGAATTAGGTTAGTTCATAGTAAAGCGCATTTCAGCCCCAAATGAGAACCACGGGGCTTTAAATCACCATCTTTTGCTCAACGCATATTCAATTCACAAATCTTCTGAATCATCTCAACTGAATCATCTTATTGTTTTCTTCTTGTAGAAACGTTTTCTGGTAGCAGTGAGTTGGTCCATGCTCCCACGATGGCGCTACGTCATCACATACTTAAAAGTCGTTCGTATGACATAGTATTCAGAGCTATTGAAACTGAAGGTACACGTTAATTGTCATCTGTATTACTTTATTATAGACGATGTGCTCTAGCATGACATGTCTAATAAGCCAAGAGTACCTCTTTCTAGCATGTTTTTGCCACAAGACTCTCAATGTGGCTAATGGAAGAATTTTAAATAATGTTAGATCTTGAGAGCAGTCTTGAGAGCACTCAAATGTTCTGCAGGTCACTATAATTCCTTACATGTATTTGACAATTAGTGGTGAAACGCTAGCGTAAGTCAATTCACCGGCTTGCACTGACGTTTGACCGATTCTTGAAATCGAGGGGCTTTTTCTATTCTACGATTTAACATGTATTTAACAAATTATTTTTCGAAGTTGAATCAAGAGGAATTTCCAAAATTCATCAGCAATAATCCAGTTTTGTATTATCTAGCACTGCTGTGCAAATGCACCCTTCGCCAAGCAATACAAGCGGTGCTAGATAACGTGAAACTGGACTATCACATTTATAAATAAATACCTGTACAATTCAATAATATACAGGTGATGATGTCATTGCCTCACTTGATGATGTTCACCGACAGAGACTGACGTCACTGTGTACTAATACAGACTCCACTGAACAGGTAAATGCCTATATATTCTTCAGGGGCCAGTTGTACAAAACCTCGTATCAAAGATATGCCTATTGTTCGGTTGCAAAAACTGTTAAAATAAGAAAAAAATCTCGCGCGCTAATCAAAGTCTTTTGTTACTTCTCACCTACAATACTATATATGGTAATGGCATTGTTTTCAAGATTACATACGGTATCTTTGATACGTGGATAAAGTTATCCACTGGATAAGAGTTATCCAGTGTTTAGAATTTTTATAGATTTTATCCGTTGGATAGGGATTTATCCGGTGGATAGCGCTATTCAGGCTTCGTACAACAGGCTTCTGGAGATGCTTTGATGTACATGTGTCAAGAAAGCCCTTGAAATCATTTATACGATGCTATGAAACTGCACTAGAAAAAGCCTACACACGAATGCTAGAAGTTTCATTTTGTTGTTGTTTTGTATTTGCTTAAAAAAATTTGTTTTCAGATTGTAAGTCAGCTGATGATTCGGTCCTTTACATCCTTACAAAATGCCATCAAATCAGCCGAAGGTATCGAGGAACAGAATGGAGAAGCCAGGTATGTGTTCTATCACCAATAATAGTGATTACTAATGATAATACAATGTGTCAGTGTTTATTCTTGTCTTGCAGGTGCAGCATGGTGGAAGCATTGATGGCCATGGTCAAGTTCTGTGATTCTGCCTTACGTAGGAAAGAAGACGGTAAGACCTTTGTAAAGTAAAGCAGCATTGATTTATACTGACTCTGATCTATTGCTGTCCTTTTAGATCCAGATAATGCTCCAGAGATTGATGTAAAGGTAAAGCTACATTCAATGAAACCGTGACCACTTTCATTTAGTTAACCAATCACATTGCAATGTTTATACGAACATTTAATTGGCTGATTACAAAAATGGAAGTATATTGTGTAACCTGATTACTTATGGCAAAGTTCATTTTAACTTTGGTTATGATTTAAAGTAGCGGCCCCGGCTGGAGTATCTGCAATGTAAACACATTGCTATTCTATTATGATATTTTGAGTGTGTTTGAGTGAGTTCAGTGCGATTGGTCATACGACTATCCGAAATTACTATTGGCACCACCTCAAATTTGATTGTCATCAATATCGGAAATACTTTAGCCAAGAGAAAGATTGGTTCTTCAGCTACTCAAGCATTGCACACTCCTTCATTGCCCTTAAGATGCTCGATAATAAACAAGCATTGTTGTTGTATTTACAGCTGTTTCTTGGCATTGTAGTACCCTATGTACTCAAGGCCATGACATATGATTCAGAGGAAGCAAGACAAAGGTTTCCACGGTTACTGCAGCTCGTCGAGATGTATCCTGACACTGTTGTACCATTTAGCAAAAAGGTATTGATAAATAGAAAAACAAATTACGAGCAGATTAAATTAGTTTTGTTTATTTAATTATTAGAGTACAAACACTAAACGCGTGCAGATCTAATTTAAGGAAAATTATTCGGAATGGAGATAAAAGCCGTGGTATTTCTATTGTTTGTTAATGCTTGCATTGCTTGCCTTACTATGGGCTGTTCTCACTACAAACAAATATATCACATGCTGTTGAAGCTAACGCAGCGCAATGGAGAACTCGAAACTGGACTATTAGTGAATAGTGAAAAATGCCATTTGGTACTTTATATTGCTAATTATTTTGTAGGCTTTTGGTGTTGGAACTCACTCATTCATATATTTATTTATTCGTTCATTCATATTCATTCATTCCTTCTCTCTTTAATTTTATTTATTTATTTTTCATTTATTTTCATTTTGAAAAGCGTCTCGGGACTATTATCTTATTCTTGTATTTGTTTGTGATTGACAGGCATCAGCTGTCCCCTGCTGGATGTTCATTGGCTGGATCAATCAAATTGTTGCATTGATGGATAAAAAGGAAGGGCTTGCTATACATGATATTTTACTTGAGCTAGCAAGCAATTATCCACAGGTATCCCAACAAACATATAACTACATGCACGCAAAGCAGACAAGTAATCATTCTAACCCATTGACCTTTGTCATGGCCGCCAACTAATTATTATAATATATTGTATAAAAAAATGCTGATGTTACTGAAATAAAGCCATCATAGGATAGACATTCACCCTAACAGTAACTTGTGAAGTTTGAGAGATTAAATTTACAAGCAGCTATATCAATTTAAACATCAGAAAAAAATCGAGGCCACAAAGCCCTCAACAGAAAATTAAATGCAAATCTTTATATCTTTTATTTAGCATAACTTTATTTTCATTTTACAACGAGCAGCGAAACTTTCCATAATTGCCATTTTAGGATAGCTCTTTCAAATGGCACTGCTAAATATTGAAATATTTGTTTACTTGTAAAAGTCATTTTCCGCCATTTATTGCAAAGGTCTCTTGGTTAAATATTTTTTACAGTTGTATAGAATGTCCTTTGATTATACTTGTAAAGCTTGTCTAGATTTATGATTCTTATGTTTTAAACTTTTCGTTTTAGGCTCTATGCTTTCCTTTGAAAATCAGCAGCGAACAGTTTGTCTTCGACAACACCAAAGAAGGAAAAGCGAACAAGGAACTGTTCAACAGGTAGCTGTGAACTACGTATATATACTCATCGTCTCTAGCCTTGACTGCTAGCCAACATAAACGTTTGGTGCTCGTTTGAGCTTCATTTGTCATAGATGAGATGATAGGAATGCCTTGGTCGTTCTCTCTTACCGCACTGCAAAAACAGCATTTTTCCAAAGGCGTAGTTCCAAACCTTTTTTTTTTAAGAAGAGTCAAATTTTACATCTACATTTACGTTTACTCTTCATGATGAGTTGGGTTTACTCGCTATAATAACAATAACAATAATAACAACTTTATTGGACAGGGTGACACCATTACCATTCATGATAATTTTCAGGTGGCCCTCTCTCTATACAGTGTCATCCTGAATGCAGTGCTTTACTCAATATACTGAGTTGTATG
This sequence comes from Metridium farcimen, assembly GCA_032270665.1. Classification (NCBI taxonomy): domain Eukaryota; kingdom Metazoa; phylum Cnidaria; class Anthozoa; order Actiniaria; family Metridiidae; genus Metridium; species Metridium farcimen. The sequence goes on from JAUPMH010155445.1 coordinate 12,917, forward strand.
TACTCAGTCGTTTTTGCAGGGCATCCATGCAGATTTATACGAGATTGCTTGAAGATGGGAATCACTTTATTCAATCGCTCTAACGAACAGGATATAATGATAATAATAATGATAATCTCTATTTAAATTGCGATTCTTTATTAAAAATGTGTCAGTTCACAGGATACGTGAACTGGTATTAGCACATAATGATATCATTTTATTTTCAAGGTATCTTTCCTTAGGCACATATATGTTTATTTCATTGTGCTTCGTTTTTTCTAGTCTATTAATACTAGATTTATTTGGTTCCAGGCTCCGTTCTCTTCTACAAAATCCTCTTCTTGATGAGTTTGTTGCCGCGCTTGAACTTCTCCAAAATCCAGCACTGGCACTCAAAGTGAGTCGATCTTTTTACTTTTTCGATAACTACGATTTAACAAAGTTACAAAATGGTTAGGGTTATCGTTGTTTATCAATTTATGAGATAGGTTGTTTAAGTACTCCCAACGAGTTTCATTAGGGTTTTCCAATTTAAAGTGCTTATGAAGTCAAAAATGGGACACATTTCCCTCAATTCTAGACATCGTGAGATTTAAAATGATATATGTATAAGCCTGATCGGGCAAATCCAGGGGGAGTTATTCGCG
>JAUPMH010155556.1:0-13542 GCA_032270665.1 Metridium farcimen
GGCGTATTCTATGGTTATTTAGCTTTAAAATGATGTGTAAATCTTTGAAATAATATTTAATCTGACGAGCTAATGATATTTTTACTATGACACCCCGCGAAGGTAGACTGTAACCTTAAGCTTTGCACTTCAGGTGCCGAATAACTTAATCGAACAATTATAAAGTATTGTCAACGAGAATATCTAAGTTTTTGTTTTCTTTTAGATGACTTATTTCAAACTGTGTTAATACTGTATAAGCAATATGGAGGAGAAAGTCTACCAACTCCAAATGAAGTACTTTTGTGTACATCTGACACCACAGCTGAAGAGGTCGGTTGGAAAGTCTTATGCTTGTTTTAAATGTTTTTTTTTTTTACAAAGACTATTATATGTTATTTTTTGAAACTGTTAGAAATACTTACTTTGTTTCATTACGTTATTATTTGGTTATTTATATATTTAGTTTTTTTTTATCTTTTTGTGTTATTTTATATTTGTTGTATAGGTTGAACTGTTTTGGTGGCGTGCTTACCAAGATATGTATAAGCAGATATTTTGTCTAGTCAACCCAGATGTCCTTGATTACAGTGTCAGTCAGACTTCTGTCAACATGTTCAACGTTCTTAAACAAACATTTGGTTCCTCTAAAGGTAAGCCAATTTAACAAAGACAACATGTAAATCGTTGCTGAAAACAACGTATAGAGGCAGGTGCACACTAAAGGTCATGTTGCTGCAACTTGACCACAAATCTCTTTGTGTGTGGACACGTGAAAATATTGTCCATGCTACAAACGGTTGCCTCTGCATTAAGTATGTATGTGTCCATTTATTTCGAGACTTACCCATGCACATGATCAAATTGGACAATCTGGTTGGAAGAAGTTTTTATTTTTTTCTACATTCAACTATTAATCTATTTCCCTAACATATTTCAGAGTGCAGAATAGTGGTGATTTGTAGCACTGAGAACGAAGATCGCTCACACACAATCGCAGCCCTTGACGAGTACCGCGTGCATGCCACGCCTAGTTGTGCTTCTGGTGATATTCTAAAATTGTACTTAGCCGATCAGCTGACTTGTTCGAGCACAAAGAATGGTTATTACAGAGATGAAAAGATTGATTGGCATCCAGCATCCCATCTTGATACTGACAAGTATGGCTTAACTTATAACAAATATAGAAATTCATTTCTATTTCCTTTACCATGTCAAACAATCAATTGGGATGATAATAAATAATGGTAGTCACTGTGGTAGTCAGTATTTTATAATTAAACTTCCCTTTATATTTAACACTATGATTAAGTGCTTTTTACTGTTTGTATATTCCACAGGCTCTCAGTTCGTGTAGTCTCCTCCAATCGTGCAGGTGTAGGCAAGACACTAGTTGTGACCAGACTTTGTGAAAGCCTTATGACACTGCCAAACAATGCGCAAATGTCCAAGTTAAGAAAACCCTCAGTTCAACTTAGCGTAATTGTGCCCCTCCATGGAACAGTAGCAGATACACAGCAAATTCTTGATGTCCTATGGCAGCATCCAGTTGAAGCAAATCTACCAGTGTCAAGGATTATTCACCTTGATGTATCACCTTCAGTAAGATCAAAGCAATGCCAATGTATTATTATAGTTCTCATAGTTTTCAGAGACATTTTGCAATGACCTATTGCTCTCGATAACCATTTTGAAATGGATAGTTCTGGAATTCTGTAGGGATGATTGAATAAGAACACAAACTGCGGCTGCTTATTATTAAGAAGAACTTGGATAATTGTTATTTCCTCAAGTTCCGCCTTGCAAAGACCCATCGCATTTGATAATCTTTTAGAAGGAAGTTCTCAAGATGGATGAAATACTTAGATTCAGTGTTATTGCCTGATGCGTTTCTTTGTTAAAATTTGCAAAATACCCGCAGCATTCAACAATCTTTTTGTAGACGTTTCCAGTATTCATCCTCCATTTATCATATATGTCCTCCTTTTTGGAATGTATGGCTTTGCCGGTATTTCTCAGATTTTCTAAGATCACGTGCGATTTAGTGAAATGTAAGATAGAGTGAAGTGACGTTTCGGTATCCAACCGACACCTTTATCAAGCAAAGATGTCAACAAAATGGTCCAAGTCCTTATATATACATAATTTATGTTCAATAAAAGATGATAAACCAAAAAAAATACACGCACAATTTGTTCAAAACTAAAACTTTCTGAGTACCGGTCCATAAATAGTTTTAAATAGCCTCGTTCTCAGGAAATAAATACAATAACACTTGCTTTTTTCACAGTTCTATTCATTGACCAAGACGAGGTTGGTGTTGCTGCGTATGATAAATTATAGTTTTGCTATGTGTGACAACTCCAACCTCGACTTTGAACTATTATTCGCGGTCACTGAACGGAAAGGTCTATTTTAAATATGTTTCCAGATCAATGAAGGCCTGGAGACGGTACTGTTTAATCTTATTGTGCTTGGAGTGCTACAAGACAAGACTGGTCGTCTGTGGAGAAGAAGGTCATCTGATTTATACGTCATCGAACTGACAAACCGTCCAACACAGGTACAACATCTGCAATCAATTTTCTGTCAGATATGTACAATTAATCTCACAGAATTGACACTTGATACCTCTCATATCCACAATGAATATAGGGCTTATCAGTCTTCTGCTTGGATGATTGTTTGTTTCCATAGCGTGGTGTCTTTTATTAATACCCTTAAAACTGTGTTCTATTCATACTCAAAGGTGACAACCGATTCCCAGAAGATATCTTTTGTGTCTTTATTCCCAATGATTGATTGTATTACACCAATACAAACCTTACAATGCCTCGAGTCCCCGCAAGACGCCAAGATAGGTAAGATAGTTCACAGTCAATTTTAAGAATGGTTTATTGGGTAGTGATTGAGAGACCTAAAGGCACTATGGGTCTACATAATTTTGTTACGCATCTGCACCTAAAAAAAACCACGAGCGATGTGTTAAATTAAATAAAATTAAATATAAAAGTTTATTGGACGAACACTGACCATCATCTCCCAAGGTGAATGTCGTTTACATTTGTATTTGTATAGTTCTTTGCTCACACGTGTTGTGTCTTTAAAAAGTTATTTTTGATGTTATGTAATGGATCCCAAAACTTTATTCAACGCTGTTTTTTGAAATAACTGCATACATTTTCTTTCTCAGGTTCTAGTCCACTGTTTGACAGCCATGAATTCTCCAGTGTCCCTGTGCAAAGAGCTTTTCAGTACTTATTACAGTTTGACAGGGACCAAAGTTTGGATCAATATCAGTATGATTCCAGCAAACATATGGGGACTCCTTTTGAATGCCTGGCATTAATCATCAAGTAGGGTCCCATATTTGTTGAAAAAATAATTATTTAATAAATGCAATGTTCAGTTAGTGTGGTTGTTGTTTTTGATGATGTTGATGTTGATGTTGATGTTGATGTTGATTATGATTATGATTAAGATGATGGTGATGATTTTTTTGATCAATACATCACAAAGACAGTACAAGTAATGATGATTATGAAAGTACATTACAAGTAATGGTTTTTATGATGATGGTGATGAACATTATGAAAAAAAAGATAAGGATGATAATGATGATTACCATTGAAATTTCGTTTTAAAGAAACTCATACTACACTCAGATATGTGGTTGTACATATCTTAACATATATAATACATACATATATATTTTATAATAATATTGTCACAATTTTACAAAAATTCTTAGTACTTTTAACTTATTTATATTACATATTGTACACGCAATTCAGCTAACTAGCTGCAAGGTGTTTTTTTCAATAAAATCTATCTATCTATCTCTCCTTTTTCCAGTCCTTATGTTTTTTCTATTTTATAGATACTGTGGTATAAGCGATCCATCATGGTCAGAGCTAAAGCATTTCATTGACTTTTTGAACTCCCAGCTCCACGACTGTGAAGAGAGCTGTTTTACTAATGCAGCTATTTTTGATGATCAGTGGATGCAAGGGACGTTGAAGGGATTCAAGTCTTTTGTTGTTAGATTTATGGTCACCATGTCAAGGGTATGAATTAACAGTATAATAAAGTGTATTGCATCGTTGATTAAAGTCATTATTTGGACTATTTGGAAACAAAGCTGTAGCTATATTGAATGAATGAACATATGAGACTATATATAGAGGATTATATTTTGTATTTGGGAACTAGCTTATGCAATGACTATGATGTTATATACAGCTGGAGTAGCCTCTTTTGAAAAACGTTTTAAAATATTGTTTTTAACTCATTCCATCTTTTCTCCGGAATTTCCTTTTTTCCTTCCTTTTCCCCCCCCCTAAAATTACTATTTATTGCTCTTCCTCTACTCCCTCTCTCTTTACTTTGCTTTCCTGTCACTTGATATGTCTCTCTCTCTCTCTTCTTTTTTGTGCTTGTTTGTTTATTTAATGGGCTCTTGTTAGTTTTTAATTAGGTTTTTAGTTTGGGTATTTAATTCTTTAAATGTCATTCGTTAGGATTTTGCAACACCGTCTTTGGACGACAGTCCCGTTGTTTGCTCAGCTGGTCTGTCTGCTGGTGACATTGATGAAGATATTCGACCTTTACAGCTTAGAAGAAGATGGGAGAGCAGGTATCACTTTTCCATCACATTCTTGACAAATCATATGGTGTTTGTATTATTTATTGATGATGACGATGGTTATGATTATGATTACAATGATGGTGATGGTGATGATGGGTGGCGTAGTGGTTGAGGTTTGAGTCCCGGATCAGGCATAGATTGTGATAGATAGTGAGTTAAGTTTATTTGATGAGTTGTTTTCTCCAATGTAAATGCTTAGGGTTTTTTTCTCAATAAATCAACTTGTGATTAGTGTTGTGTGCTAATAGAATTAATGTAAATGTAGTGGGCGTAATTTTGTCGGATACTAAAGCATTACCCACTGGACAAGGAGATTCGGTAAAAATATTTAATGTAAAGGTAGTGAGAGTAAGTGAGTCGGATACTTAAATATTAGCCATTAGATAGGGAGATTCGGTAACGTCGTATCGCGACGTAAACAATGATTTATTTATGTATGTTATGTGTTTTTTTATTTTGGTAATTGAATGACTTTTTTGTATTTCAGTCATCATCCTTACATCTTCTTCAACCAAGACGGGATGACGATGACGTTTCTCGGTTTCCACGTTAACGCTACCGGGGATTTGATAGATCCCGGTACAGGCAACGTCATTGAACCAGGATTATTGACAAAACAGTTGCAGTCTGGCCTGACTGTTCAAAAAGTTGATTTTAACACAGACTACAATAAATGGACAAAGTAAGTCGAGAAAAGACGAATCAATTCTATACGAGAAAAAAAAAATGTTCTAAATTCTTATTGAAGACCAACATGGAACCAAGCCTTTTTTGTAATTCCTTTCTAGGATTTTCTGTGAGAGAATGTTTTTAATTCCAGGTGTGGGCAAGTGTGCCTCAGCTTCACATGTTCCGAATTTAATGCAAATGAGCAAAACCTATTGTTTGAATGCATTTGCATTAGATTTGACACATGTGAGTTGCGACGTTTGAACTAGGCCTAAGTAGCCTTAAAATTGCATTGTGTGGCCCAAAAAGCACCATCATTCTAAAAAGCTTTTCTGTTCTAATGAAAACAACCCCAAAGATATATTAAAAAGGTGTACTATAATAAATGTTGTAAACTGTTATACATTTTTTAGACAGCAACGAATTGACAAACTGTGTATGGTGATGGGATTGGAAAATAAGGTCGATCCTGATACATCTTATGAACTTACCATTGATAACATGAAGAAGATACTAGCAATTCATACGCGATTCAGGTAGGGGTTTATTTTATCTCTAAATTACTTATATTATATTATATTATTTAATTATATTAAAAATGTGGAAAAAAATAAGATTAAAGTGAAGTTGTTGTTTTTTAGGTGTGGTATTCCTGTGTTGATCATGGGTGAGACTGGCTGTGGTAAGACACGTTTGATTCGATACATGTGTGCACTACAAGCAGGATCAACAGGACAACGTAACATGTTGTTAATGAAGGTTGGTGAACAATATTGATACAATACATCGTCGATACTCGTGAGCTACATTTTGTTCTTTATTGGTGGTTTTTCACTTGCGGAAAACACACATCCAGCAACGTTTTATCTTTTAAAAAGTAAATGTATTTATATGAATTAGGATACCATGCATTGATTATTTTTGTTCTATTTAAAAATCTTGAGTTTAGTTATTAAAAACTTAGTTTGATAAAAATGTTTTATTATGTCCAATCAACAATCGAACTTTCAAACTATTCTTGTTTTGAATAATTAAATCTTCGTTTTCAATATTCCAAGTTCAAATCGATTAATGGAAACAAATTTCGAAAACCGTTAAACTCAATAATGAGTTATATACGTGTTCACGATTCAGGTGTTTTGACTGTAAGCAACTGTCATCAAATATCAAATATTTTTTATGAATTTTTCTCGAACGGTGGTATTGCATTAATATTCTGGTTTTCACATATCGCAAGGGTAAAAACCGATGCTCTACCAGCCTGCGTGTGTTAGTGTTGACAAGGAATAACTTATGATTAATATCTTGATATATTTTACAAAGGTGCATGGAGGAACATCCTATGAAGATATCACAAGAAAAGTAGAACAGGCCGAGGAAATGGCTGCAAAGAACGAGAAACAAGGCATTGATACAGTGTTATTTTTTGACGAGGCCAATACTACTGATGCACTTGGGATGATAAAAGAAGTCATGGTCGATCGTAGAGTCAATGGACGACCCGTCGGGGTGGGCATGCGTCGATTGCACTTCATAGCAGCATGTAATCCATATAGGAGGTAACGTTGTTTATGGATAAGTCACGTTGTTCTCCAACATTCTTGTCCAGGATTGTAAACCTCCCTTGGCTAAGACCGTAGGATGATAATGACAGATTTGGTTGCATGCTGCATGTTGCTTGAATTCATACCATCCATAGTGGATTTCTAGCTTCGTATGCAACATGCAGCAATCAACGAGCAACAAAAACTTCGCCAATCTTTTTAAAATAGCGTTATGTAAGTGCCTGTATAGTTTACTAGGTGAAAAATCTTGAATGGGAGTCAAGCCTTCAGTTCCCTGAAACTGTTGTACGAATGATTGGAATTGTTTTCTTTTCCCTTTTGACAGACATACTGATAACATGATTGACAAGTTAGAGTCAGCTGGTCTGGGTTACAGTGTCAAAGCGAACGAGACCAAGGATAAACTTGGTAAGTACAGATATTACACTTAATAGAGAATTTTGGTAAGGTATATATCTAACCGCTAATGCAGATATGATCTTTTAAGATAATAATAAAAAAAAAATTAAAATAAAATAATAATAATAATTAAAATAATTTCTTGTTACTGCTTTTCCAGGAAAAATACCACTTCGTCACCTGGTATATCGAGTACACGCCCTTCCAGCAAGTATGCGTCCTTTAGTGTGGGATTTTGGTCAATTGAAACCTGAGATTGAAGAACTATATATATGTCAGATTGTCAGACGATATGTAAGTGCGAGCACATTAGTTTGACCAATAGCATAAAACCAGTAAAACTCACATTTGATGACGCCCAATAAGGCCAAAACAACTATACAAGGTTTCTCTTTTTTGCGGTTTTTCTTTTTATGTTCTCTTGGGACATGTACTCTTCGTTAGAAGTGTTGTTATTAGGACTGAAGACACCAACGTATGCTTATCTTGAATAAAGAAACTCATTACACAAGAGAATTGCACTCAGAGAACGTAACTGATATTTTCAATTTCTTCGTTCTGAAATAGTACCCTCTTTCTTTTTGTTTAGATCGTAGTTGATCGTCTTATTCCAGGCAATGAAGACTTGGTTGAAGCCACAGCTCGAGTTCTTGCAGCTGCTCAGACGTACATGAGACAACAACAGGTACAATATTCAGTATATTCACGCCGGGGAAGCTAATCTCACTTTGGCCGAGTTACAGCGCTGTTATACTGTGCAATGTTCTAAGCACCTTGTCTTGCAATACGTCAAAATGTGTCGTTTCAAGTTGCTGAGTTTCGTTGTGAAAAGTAGAACTAAAATATAATTTGTTCAATACTGTTCGTAAATAAAATTGCGAGAAAGCTTCTGTGCAATTCTGTCCAATTCTTCAGCAACATGTGTCACAACGGCATTATGGGACAAAGTGCTAAACAATTGCAAATTGTAATGGCTCTTTTACGGTAAACCATTAATTTTACAGGACGAGTGCAGTTTTGTCAGTCTTCGTGACGTAGAGAGAGTAATGACGGTGATGACGTGGTTCTATCAACATCGTGACCACCTTAGACCCCAGGCCCCGCGACGTGGCAGTGATGATGGGGACTCGTCTGATTCGGCTGATGAACTTCAGCAGGTAGATATAGACCTTTTTAAAATTTTATTTTAAAATTATACACTGAATCGAAATTCAAAAATTGACTTTACAAAGGCTGGTGCCTAGTAATTACAACCCATTTGTATTATACTTGAAACTATACCAGTTATTTCATACACCCAATGGGCTATCTAAAACTGGGAAAAAATTAGGGGGTCACCTCGCATCTAAGACTTAAGCGAGATAATTATTGTTAAATACTTGATGACGTAGGCGTATTTTTGCGAATTTTAAAGAAATACTATTTCATACTGTTAAGAGTTACTCAAGAAATAAACGTGAAATAATAATCTACGACATATATATTTTCGACTGTAAGTCAAAAATGTTATCTATCACACAGACAACTATGTTTTATAATTGCTTTTTGGCCAAAATTAAGTAAAAAACATTTTGTGTGCATTCCGATCGAATTATTGACTAAGGCTACGTTTACACGGTACCGGACGAATTTTTGACCGGTCAAAAAAACATCCGCTTAGGGGTTCCGTTCACACGGGACCGTGCTAAACGTACCATTATTTGGACGCCTAACCGGCCCGGTCAAAAAGTTGACCGGTACAATAAAATCCTAATTTAAAGTTCCTCTAATTTACTTTATTATGAGTTATTTAAGCCGAACTTGGAGTTGCTGCTCATGATATTTTTAGTTTTGTGTGGCAACTCCAATCTTGACTTGGGACTATTATTCGTGGTCACTGAACGGAACTGTGAAAAGGTATATTAGACAAATACAGCCTTGGCTAGCTACAGCTTTTACCTGACTGAAACAAACAGTGACGTCATAGTGACATAAACTATCAAACAAATCAAAACTTCATTTTGAACTTTTTCTCAAATAATTAGTGAGGGAAACAACCTATGAGGAAAACATCAATAAAATATGACATCAACCCAAAACTGTCCACGAATTCATCATTAACTTAGTTGGTAATGCACTATAATTTCACTCCAGGTTCCCGGTTCGAATCACAGGATGTCCAATATAAAGTAAAAATAAACTGTTAGGCAAATAGTTAGGTAAGTAGGTAAATAAACAGGCAAGACAGGTAAAATGAATGAGAATTGCTTTTATGCTAATCTATACAGTGTCTTGATTAGTGTCTTGATCAGTGTCTTGATCGGTGTATCAAGACCTATGCACGTGACTGAAATACAAAGTTGTAATTGGTCCCTGAGATAATGAATTATTAATGAGTTTGAGAACTATTTGTCTTTACAGCGTATGGATATGGTCACGTGGTCACTTCTCTTGAGTCTTGGTGTTTGCTATCACGCCAAACTACAAAACCGAAAGCCTTTCCGAGAAATCGTAATCAATGCGTGTATTTCTCCACTAAAACCCATTGGAGGACGAAAAGAAATGCTCAATGAAATTGATAGGTAACATATCTTTCTTTCTTGGAAACACTTTCACTGTTATTTGTACATCAATTTCACAAAAACGTTGAAAGACAATGGGTAAATGTGATTGATATTCATGAACTGAAGAGTGGAAGGAACTACTATACCGACGCTAAATAGTGCCTTTTCCTTTTTTCCTTTGCTTCCTTCCTTACAGTGCTTGTTGAAGCCCTGAATGCCTACCTGGACATTCTGCTAAATTATCTTATTTTATTTCCTTTTTTATCAAACAGATGTCAAAAGGTTTTGATCGACGAGCTCAGTCTTGGACCAAACATCGCTCGTAACAAAGCACTCAGCGAGAACGTGTTTATGATGGTGGTATGTATTGAGCTTCGTATTCCTTTATTTGTCATCGGTAAGCCTGGCAGCTCCAAGTCATTGGCCAAGACTGTGGTTGCTGACAACATGCAGGGTGATGCTTCTAAGTCACCATTGTTCAAGACGTTTAAACGGGTGAGTTTGAATTTAAACTTCATGTAAATCTGTTGTCTTAAAACTGTGTTCTTGGACATCCAGTCCACATATGTAGGTATAAAGACATAATTCCTTTGATAAAACTATTCTATTGTTTGAATATAATCATACTCTCATTCGAAAACTACAAAGCCCAATCCAAACACTGAATGGCCATAAAGTGCGGTATTACGAAGGTCTTCGTATTTTAACGTGCTTTTTACATTTTGTTTTGAAGTTTGTTTTGTAACGCTTGTGTTGTTGTTTTTAAAGGCGCACATGGTGTCATACCAATGCAGTCCCCTCTCCACCCCTGAAGGAATTGTAGCAACGTTTAGGCAATGCAGAAGACTCCAAAAAAACAACCCTGGTGATCGGTACGCATCAGTAGTGGTACTGGATGAGGTTGGTCTTGCTGAAGACTCCCCACTGTTACCACTGAAAACATTGCACCCGCTACTTGAAGATGGTGTGACATCATCTGATGACATCATCGAGACAGACGAGAAACCAACCCGTGTAGCCTTTATTGGCATTTCCAATTGGGCTCTAGACCCTGCCAAGATGAACCGAGGATTGATGTTGATGCGTGGTGAACCAAACAAGAAAGAGCTGGAAGACAGTGCAAGGTGAGTGCGTGGGGTGAGGTTGTGCATTTTTGGGTTTACTCTATATACTTTTAGTTTTTGTTTTAAAGATAATTAATTGTTTTGATACCGAGCAACTAATTATCGTTTTCAGGGGTATCTGCGCTGAAAGAGAAGAGATTCGAACCATGCTGTCAACGTTACTTAAACATCTCGCTGCTGGATACGCCGATTTGTACAAGCAACAGAAGAACTTTAAATCACTAAGTATCTCAAAAAGGGATGAATTCTTTGGCTTGAGAGATTTTTACAGGTAATAATTGATATTGATTGATAATATTTATACCACAAAATTGTGTCTTTTCATCACTGCACAATGTTCATCAGTCGAAAGAACATGCTGTTTCAAAACAAAGCAAATGAAGCCACACCCTGTGAAGGATTACAAAGAGACAACTGAATTTGGATGATTTTGCTTCCATCAATCATGCTCAAAGAAAATATACATTTATGACTTCAAATAATGTAACTTGGAGAAAAACCCTCGTGGCATGAGAGAGAACAGCACATGAAAGAAACTCACTTTTTGCCAAGCAGGGAATCGAACTCAGGTCACATTGGTAAAATGTCAGCGCTGTCGACGTTAGGCCACCGATGCCGCCCTAGTTTTCAACTAGTGAGTCTCTCTTTTAAAACAAACTTAGAAGGCTTTTGCTAGAGTATTACAAAGTTATTCCTCTGAAAGGTAAATTATGGTTCTTTCTTTGCAGTCTTGTTAAGATGGTGTATAGCATTGCTGCAGAAAAAGGAGAGATGCTTGTATGGTCAGAGCTAGAGCATGCCATAAGAAGAAATTTTGGCGGACTGGACGAAATTGACGCAGTGAAAATATTTGCAAAGCATGTAAAGAGTAATTTTCGCGAAGTGCAGGTACAATAAAAACGCTTGCAATAGCTGTTATTACAGTTATATGCAAATGTTTCCAAACACTGGATTCAAGTCATGGCTCTTTGGCGAAAACAAAAACCTGGCCCGAAAGCCTTAACTGGAATCGATTGTTCAAATTCGTTTGTATATAACTGTATTAACAGCTATTTCAAGTATAGTAATCTATTTATGTCATTTTGTCAGGTATTTTTGCACAGCTTGGGGCAATGAAGCTCACTAGCCTTTCTTTTATATTTATCGTTGTCATGCATAGACGAGGAACAAGATTATTTCAGTTAATATATACATTGCATTATAACATCCAACGATTTAAATGTTTCATTTAACAAAAAAATGATGTCATGGTGTTGGCATCGAAACGTCGTTCAAATATTTTACCCGATAGTTTTCAAAGCAGATCCTATAAAAATTATGTTTTTTAGAATGGCGAACCTGTCAAAACGTTGGACTTGTTACGAGCAAGTCTGGACCACAAGAATGCAATAGGGTAATGCTCACTTATATTAAGATATGTTTTGTTGATGGGGAATGGTATTATGTGGATTAGTAGTTTGTTAATTGTTTTTGTTGTGATGGTATTGACGTGCAGTGTCGTTGGATTTTGCTAGCACTAGTTGTGTGTGGGGGTATATGTGGTTTTTTTAATTCAAATTCGATGCCAGGCAGTGTTTTATCACCTACGTTCTATCAACTATCTCCATCACCGTCATCATCACAATCTTCATCAACATCTCCACCATCATATCACCATTCCAATTACTATCCCCATAATAATCATAATCAACATCATCATCATCATCATCATCTACAACACTATCACAATCACCAGAATCATAACTATTATCATTATCATCTCCAGCAAATCCCAAATGAAGATCTCTAATTATGTTTCTGTTAACAGTGAGAGTCGATATCTTTTGGTTATTACCGAAAACTACTCAGCACTGACAATAGTGGAACAAGAGCTGAACAAGAATAAAGACGACTATGTGGTAATATTTGGAAGCAGTTTCCCTAAAGACCAAGAATATACACAAGTATGTACATACATTTGAATTCTACGACCATGTGTGAATACATTGGGTTTTTACATAAAAAAATATAAACATATTACGTTAATAGTTTACGTTAATTTTGACATGACTGTAGGTTGTTAGAGGGTTTACAGGAGATCGGCTCTATTACACGCAGCGGAGAACGATAGAAAAGTATTCTTGGTTCCCGCGATAGTGTATCGCTGTTTGCCTGGAATTTCCTTAACCATTAAGGTTGAGATTTTTTCCAAGATTCATGCGAGATCATTTGAACTCATGAACATTTAGGATTTTTGATAGAAGATATAAATATACAAATCCCTGTTAGATCCTTTAATATATTGGTTTTACTAGTTAACATCACCGAGCAATTTCCCAAGACACGGATTTTGTAAAGATGCGGAAGCATTATAAAGATAGACATATTGTTGAATCATACTTTCTGAAATGGGTTCCACAATCTGGAATAGGTTCCACTTTCTAGAATAGGTTCCATAATCTGAAATAAGTTCCACAATCTTGAATAGGTTCCACTTTCTGGAATAGGTTCCACTTTCAGAAATAGGTTCCACTTTCTGGAATAGGTACCACAATCTGGAATAGGTTCCACAGTCTGGAATAGGTTCCACAATCTGGAATAGGTTCCACTTTCAGAAATAGGTTCCAGAATCTGGA
>JAUPMH010155778.1:0-13527 GCA_032270665.1 Metridium farcimen
ATTTATTTATTTATTTATTTATTTATTTATTTATTTATTTATTTATTTATTTATTTATTTATTTATTTTTATTATTTACTTACTTACTTACTTACTTACTTACTTACTTACTTACTTATTTATTTATTTATTTATTCATCATTTATTTATTTATTTATTTATTAATTTATCTAATTATTTAATTATCTAGTATTTGTTTTTATTCATTTATTATTTTGTGTAATATTCTATTTGTGACTAATGAATATCCCTTTCTTTTCTACTTTGTTATTTTGCATGTTTTTTATATTCAATACAGCAAGTTATTAGGAGGTAGGCACTTAATATCATTGATCAATTTTTGCATATATTTATAAATTATTTAAATATTATATAAAAATCAGAATTGTGTGAACTAGTTATTATCTTGTATTTATACCATCATCAATCAATCTTGTTATCAATGAGTGAATGTTGTCATTATTTGGCTCAGTTCTCTTTTAATAGTTTATATATTTCATTTGAATAGTTATTTTTTATATTTTAAGGTGGCATTGAAAGCATGTCAATAACAGAGGTTTTTGGAGGTAAAGTGTAATAGATTTTAATATGCTATAATGTTTTTGGTATAACATTTTACGCAGAAAGATTGAGTATCTTAGTAACAGATCCAGAAGCCTGCAAAACAGGCCTTCTTTTATAGTTTTGGTGAGAACTTGGGTTTTGGGGTTCCTGTGTTGTAACGAACATAACACAGGAACCCCAAAGCTCGATTTTCCTAAAAATACCACAGGAACGTTTGTTCTGCAGTGGGTTGTGTAGTATCAATCATATGTTAGAGCTATTTGTCCATCGTTAACCCTTTTGGAGATGTGTTGGAGATGTGTTTTGAGGCTGAATTTACCCATTCTTTTTCCCTAGATTTTAACACATTTCCAAACTGTCTTTCTTTTCTAATTTAATTTGACAGAATTCAGAACAGGAAAAACACAGTTGTCACATACACTTTGTGGTAAGCTTTTCTTCACTGCATTCTGGTTTAGAAATTTAGCATTTTGCATATTATTTTTCTCTTATTAAATGTAATATTTATAAAGCCAATACTCAAATCTTATAATATGGAAAATACTGATGGAGATAATAAATATTCTGTCCGCAGTCGCAGCTCAACTTCCTGGTCCAGGAGGATACACTGGTGGTAAAGTCATCTTTATTGATACAGAAGTAAGTGGTTCTTGAAAATGTATGCTTTTCTCTTTGCCTGTTACCCAGCTTGTCTGTCTGTTGGTTTGTTTGTTTGCCGGTTTGTTTCGTATAATGACAATAACATATTTTTTATATTCCCTTTTAGAACACATTGTATCCTTTTCAGTATCAATATGTTAAGCAAATTTAATTTTATTTGGTGTTTAATACGTTTTTCATATAAATTGAATAAAAAATTGTATCTGCGATATATATTTATCTATAACAATAATAATATTTTTTTCTTTTGGTTTGTTTGCTGCCTTTTTTCGCTTTGCATGTTGTTTTTTCCGTTGTTGTTATATGACTATTATATTACACGCGTTCAATTTGTTTCTAGTTTTACGTACCTTCATATACTTGTTACCATTGCCTTGACTAATGCTGTCCAGTCGTCCAGATCGACTTCGTGAAATTGCAGATAGATTTAACCTTGATCAGAATGCCATGTTGGACAACGTGTTGTACTGCAGAGCATACACAAGTACGTTGCCATATTATTTTATTTTTATGAATTTTGCTCATTTCAAAGACATAATTTGAACGCTGTCGGGAGTTGGCTGTTTTATCTATTAACTATGTTTTGTTGCTTCAACATCTTTCCGAGTGAAGCATGCGCAGGAAAGGTCGGTGAACCTGCCCATTTTGTTTTTACCTTCTCTTTCTACTGCTAATCGTCCTCGTCCCCTGGCCGGAAGCTTTTGCGGTTCGGTTGACTTGACAATACGATTGGTTTACAGGGGCGCATCTATGGGGCGTCCCTAGTGGCGCCAGTCACCCCGTAGAGCCGCAAATGACCCCTATTTTATCTAAGACATTTAGGGACCGGACACCCTTTAAGACCACAAGAGCCCTTAATTTGCAATTGGGACACTCCCTGACAATTTTCTGGATCCGCCCCAGGTATATTTGTAAACTGATTGTTATTTATAAACTCGTGTCGCCAGGTGAACACCAATTTGAGCTTTTGGACAGTGTTGCTGCAAAATTCCACGAAGAAATGGGAGTTTTTAAACTTTTGGTAAGTGATTTCCACTATCTCATCCTTACACCAATGAACAAACTGACAATATGTTCGACTTCAGATTGTCGACTCTGTTATGGCCTTGTTTAGAGTTGATTTTTCTGGGCGAGGAGAGCTTGCAGATCGACAGCAAAAACTGGCACAGATGTTATCAAAGCTGCAAAAACTATCCGAAGGTAACCATGATCTATGAAAAATGAACTAAAATAACATATGATCAGTAACGTCCATTGTAATACATCCGTTGGAAAATAATAAATAATATACAATTTTTTCCACAGAGTTTAATGTTGCAGTGTTTATCACAAATCAGGTAACATTCTTTATTTACTAGACATCTATATATTTTATAAACACCAATGCAAAATATAGCGACCATTTTCAATATCTTTTGTTTTGGCTAATCAGCCTCGCATAAATGTGAAACGCTATTGTATTCAAACATGAACACGAGGCTAAATAGTCAAGAACAAAAGAAGGTCGCCATGTTTCGATTTGGTCTATAATATTGCCGATTTCTTCATATATTACCAGTGCTCTCAAGTTCTCTAGACGTACTTAGCACGTTTCCTCTTCCTCCTCAATACCTGGTATATTTTATGACACCTTTTCTGATATTTGTCTTTTTTTTTTTTTCAACATTACTAAAACAATAGATGACTGCTGATCCTGGAGGTATGGATATATTCGAAATTTGAACTTAATCATCATTATATTTGTTTAATTCTATCAGTCATGCTAATAAATTCTTTGATTTTCTTTCTTTTTTTCTTCATGTCATTGTCTACAGCAACAATGAGGTAAGCACCCGGCAGTGAATTTTTTTCATCTTTAGCAACTTTCGATTGTTCTTTAAAGCGCAGTTTCTCATCAGCTACTACAGTGGCACCTCTATTGAGATTCACCCTCGGGTAGTGAGTGTGTGTCTGAGTCTCCCCCATTAGTAAGGGCACATGTGTCTAGTCTAGAAGAATTGAGACGTTAAAAAAGTGATTTATTTTTATTTTTATTTTATAAAGTGCGGTTTGCGCTCTAAATGTTTTGTAATTATTATATTCGACATTCACCGTTCAATCAGTAAACCAAATAAGTGTAAATATATCAATAACAATGTAAATCTACAGCTTTCAGGCGGACCCTAAGAAGCCCATTGGTGGCCATATTCTTGCTCATGCTTCCACAACAAGAATTAGTCTACGCAAAGGAAGAGGAGAGACTCGAATCGCGAAAATCTATGACAGGTGAATTTATGATCATTTTTTTGCACGAGAAGCAGTATCAATATATGTTCTTTCTATTCCCCCCATTTGACTCGTTTTATAGACACCCTGAGGCTATATTATAGGAAAGGCGGGGGACTTGTTACACACAGACCATGCATATACACCTATTTCAACAATCGTTATCGCAGCCAAAGCTAAAGTCCACACACTGAACCCCGCAAAGGATATCGGTATTTCTTCTTTAGTTATCAATTCATTCATAGCATATTTTAGATGGACATGTTTGTGTTACAAGTATGACCATAACACTGTTACAGTCGATGATGAAACACTGATATTTCTTTGAAAAACGTGTTATAAATCACAAATTATGCTCATAATACCGACAACCTTTGCAGGCTTCAGAGTGTGGACTGTAGCTTCGGCTGCGACAACGATTTTTGAAATAGGTGTATACCCATATGCATGTGCGTGCTTGCCTTGCCAAGAACGTAATATTTTTTAGAATTTTGATTGCCTCACCGTGCCTTGACCGCGTTCGTACCGTGCATGAGCTTTTCATATTCAGATGAAATCTGCTCTAATTAATTCAAAATCAAATACGAATCAATAAACGTACGTTAAGTTCTATAGCTATAAAGCTCAAGGCAGAGAAAAATGAAACCAACAGAAATAGAAAAGGGGAAAATAATTATATATTAAGACATCAAACAAACTCAACTCACATATGACCTGAGAAAAACCGTATTTTTTTGGATTTTTACCCCTGCCCTTCCTCAAAATCCTGAGTCCTCATAAATGATATTATTTCAAAAAATGATGTTCTTTGTATCAGATCTTTTTTCTTATTGTTTTAGCCCTGACTTGGCTGAAAGTGAAGCCACATTTGCAGTAACATCAGGTGGAATTGCTGATGCCAAAGAATGAAGTATAATAGTTCACTGTGATATTATGGTTTGTTTAAGCTAAATCTTTTCTCCTTCGAGATTTTTAGCATAATATTTAACTGTACATACTTTTATCTATCACATCAATTAAATTTTACTTTGATTTCATTTATTTTGCTGCAATTTTGTCCTTCCTTATACGACCATGATCCTTAGCATTAAAACAATAGATTGCCGTTGTCTGGGAAGGAGAAGAAAAAAGACCTAGAAAAACTTCCTTTGCTAACAGGAAAGAGGAATGATAAAAAGTTTTCGAAAGTTTAATCTTAACTTTTTATGTAATTTTTATTATATTATTTATTTATCGTAAAATTGTCAATTTTATTATTTATACAATAAAATTGTACGATATAACGAAGTTACAGACGACTATTTATATTAGGCAACGTTAGCATGCAATTTCAGTCTTCCTAAATAAGAAAAGAATGGCATGGTTGGACGAGAGTACTTGATAGAGCCTCTGCCCGTCTCATTGCTGTTCGAAGTCCAGACTCTGTGAGTTGATTATTTTTGATATGTTGCCCTCTCCTTTGCCGCTATACTATGCACGAGGTTTTTACAATTCTCCGTTTTTCATCCCTCACCAAAAAATCGACAATTGAGTCGAGTTTTGTATTTGGTAAATATTAAATGAAGCTTTAGCCCTTCGTCGGAGCATAGTTAATAGACTATGGTCGGAGTAAAAGAGTTAGACTAAGAGAGATACTGGGTATAAATAAGAAGCGGGGAAAAATGATGAACCAATCAAAAGGCGTTAAAGAACAATGGAAAAATTAATTGAGAGCGAATCGTAATTTATTAAATATACAATATACATAATGTTAAAACTTTGAAAATATAACTGTCGCCAAAGGTAATAATTTTTTTATGAAAAGCCTATTTAATCCTTTTTAAATACATTTATTTATAGCTAGGTTCACAGTTTGAACAACATTTCATGGTATAAGAGTGTGATATGGAGTATAATACATTGGCGCGCGGATATTTATCTTTGAGTATTCAAATTCGATATCTCACGGTTGAACGCGTACAGCGTCTATGTATTATTCTGTTTACTTTTCTATGCAAAACTGATAAAAATGATATTTCCACATATAAAATTGACGTATTTTTACATTTATTCAAATACGATATTTTCAAGTGACAGAAATCCCTGCAAACAATTGTTATTAAATCCTATAGGGACCTAGGCAGCGGATTTCTAAAGCAAAAATCTTCTTATGAATATTCAACAATGTATTTTGCTTCAGTTCACTTAGCATGTAAGCCAAATTAATATCAGACTTGTCTAGATGACTCAACTCGATAAAATGGAGGAAAAAGATCTTTTAGAGGAGGAGAAAGGTGGTAGCGATACCTCTCATTCATCAACTGATATTTTGGGCTTTCTTGGGTTTTCTATAATGACGTATATCTTTTTCTCGTCGATATTGATCTCTGCTCAAGATATCCTTGCATCAACCAACATCCCAACGACATCAATGATCATGTGTTTGAACACGCCTTACTTCATACTAACGTTTATATTGCCTTACATCATCGATAAGATGTCTTTAATGATCAAGGCAGTTGTAGCTGCAGTGTTCTTTGGTCTTGGCGTGCTTCTTATAACACTGATCCCCACTCCAGGTCTAAGGCTGATTGGAGTTGTTTTTGCATCTATTGGTTTCGGTACTGCAGAAATTGGCTTTCTTTCAGCAACTTCGCTGCATCAAGAAATGACTATACATTCGTTTACGTGTGGTACAGCGTTAGGATCTGTAATTGGTACATTATATTTGTCTGGTAAGTTACACTGATGCAAGTAAAGTACTAGGTATATGTTTAGCTTTATATTATTAAAGAAGTTCATATGGTTCATGTACATTCAAGAACACGTATTTATAAGTAATAGATCAGACACGGGTAAAAGTGTTCATATACATGCAAAAATCAAAGCCCCTTTTTTTTAGTTAAGTTTTTTGGTAAGTTTTTAGAAAGCGCGCAAAATGGTGTGTTAATTAATGTCGTCAGCAAGGGCGCACTTGAGTGGAAATCAATATTGAAAATGTTTCACCCAAAACTTAGTCAGTTTTTGGTATTTTTATCGCAGACTTTTGATAATTTGTTAGATACTTGTCAGACAAATGGAAGGGTTTCCTAGGTTATGTTGCCAGAGTAAATCAACTATCGAATCTCTATTAAAATTATTTAACCCACTGAATAAATGTGTAGATTGACTGACTTTGCAAGCTGCATGCTGATGCCATTGTTTTCTACTCAATAGAGGGATTTCATGCATGGCAGCCATGTTTGTGGTCAACTGACAATGGAGCTTTTCACTGGCTCAAGGGAATTGAAATCTTTTGTCATTCAAAACCTTTCTTTTGTACTTGCATAGTTAATAGAGGGGAAACTAATGCCTAGAAACATGGCTGCTATGAAATCCCTCTATAGGCTATTATATAATGACGTCATTTTATTACCAGGGCAAACCGCCCATTAAAAATTCCAGCCTCATGTTATCTAGCACTCCTACAATTTGACATGGCGCGCATAGTCAAATCTCGATTTAATGTCCAAATATTCACTTTTTGACTTATTGTTGTGATGCTATGCAGAGTAAGCCTAGCTTTCAAGCTGCAACTAAGCCTGCGGTTTGTAGTCCATCGGTTGTAATTAGAGAACTCAAAGCTGGAATATTCCAAGCAAAGCACGAAAAAATGTTATCGCTTAACAATAGAAAACACATTTGAATTTACTCTATCTTGAGGCTATACCAGTGCTATACCAGTGTAAATGCGCCTTTTGTCACTGAAATGGTACAGCGGTGCTTGATAACATGAAATTGGTCTATTCATAAACGCAATTGTATAACAATCTTAATAAAATGGATCATTTTTTGTTTTAGTTATGACGACAATTTTATGCATCAATCCATCAACCGCCTTGCAAATCCTTCTCGTAATACTGCCCATCTTTCCTTTACTCGCCTGGTTAATAAACAGACAGAAAAACAAATCCCTGGAAGACATCAAGGCAACACGAGGAGGCCGAGTAGAATACACTCTTCTCACTGATGGTGACAAAACCGCCACTACACCATTTGTGAACCATCAACCGCTGACAATGAAGGAGAAGTTTGCAGCAGCTCGTGGAAATCTTTATCTTGCCATTCCATTATTTATTGGTTTGTTTTCTGACTATTTAGCAATGCAGGGTATCGTCACAACAATTGCCTTTGAGAACTCTCCGTTTGACCCTAGAGACCATTATTATTACTACCAGTTGGTGTTCTGGTGTTCTGAAATTATTAGTCGATCATATGGACTGGTCGTACTGTGGTTCAAACCAACTTGGACAGTTGTCACTGACAAAACGTGGATCTTCAGCGTTATTATCGCTTGCAGTATGATACTGTTAACTCTCAATAGCTGGTACCGATTTTTCTCCAATTTTGGCTCTGCAGCAATAGTGGTTGCAATCATTGGTGCAGCAGAAGGAGCCCTTTATTTGAACACGTTTGCAGTGGCGGGAAAAACTGCCGACAAGCGGCCACGTCATAGAGAGTTTTCCCGAGCTATTTTGACTGTTGCGTTACAAGGAGGTATCGTGACAGCCGCTTTGATGGGTTTTTATGTCGAACCAAGCCTTAAAGAGCATTGTAGAGCGACCCTGGCTAATGATAGAGTTTGCTTCACGCGTTCGACAAGCCGACAGTGGAATGCAACTTCTTCGTGCTTAATTCATTAAGAACTACTAACCTCTGTGCATATACAGTAGGCCACAGTCAGCATATTAATAATAATAATAATAATAATAATAACAACAACAACAACAACAATAATAATAATAATAATAAATAATCGTTATCTTTATTTGATAAAATATATATACCTATTTCAAAAATCGTTGTCGCAGCCGAAGCTACGGTCCACACTCTAAAGCCTGCAAAGGATGTCGGTTATATGCCGACTTAATTTGTGATTTATTGCACGGTTTTTAAAGAAATATTTCTATTTATATCTACCACAACAACAACTTGTTATGGTCATACAACACAAACACGTACAACCAAAATATGCTATCAATCAATATCGATAAAAAGAGAAGAAATACCGACATCCTTTGCAGGCATCAGAGTGTGGACTGTGGCTTCGGCTGCGACAACGATTTTTGAAATAGGTGTATACATGTAATATAAATAATAGTAAAATTAATTCATAATTCATAAACTTTCCAGCCAAACCGATATGAGAAATCAGGTCACATGAACACACTTGTAAAGCCGATACAAACTTAAAGCACGGGGAGGGTTTGAATAATCGTCAGGGAAAACTTAACGGGTTTTCAGAAACGATGAACATGTCAATTAGATACAACCACGAGTGACTTGTATCTGAAATGTTAATTAGATACAACCTCTAGTGACTTGTATCTTAAATGTAAATTAGAATAATTTTGATTTATTATTTGACTGAAAATGTCTATCTTAATTATGCACCTATTCAAAAGGATTTGTGTAAGTCATTCCAAGACACCAAAGTATTATGGGTATAGTATTGACTAGTTTAGTTTAGTGCAAAATTCAGCTGGTATCGACTAAGATACGATTTATCCAGGTTTTTACAACTTTATTCTTATTGATATACACATGTTGTTATGAGGTATTGTTGAGATTTTACCTATTACATATCGGCATTGAGGATTTAGATTCGGCGAAAAAATCGAAATTCATAGTTTACCCATAATTCCATTCCAGTTTCGGAATGCCATGCCGGAGAACCCTTTTGAAAGTAGGTGTAAATCTACTGTTATATGCACCCATTTATTTACAGTTTTCATGTCTTGTATAAATACGATTCATTTTATTCAAAACTATTATACACCAGTATTCACAAATGTTATATAATTATAGGTAATCCAACTAAGCTTGTCGCTGAACAATGTCCAAAGCTTAATCTAGCGAGACCGCTGGGATTGTAAAAGTCTTTCGTGAGGGCTCAAGATGCCTAAACATATTTTGTGATTTTGTTCTCGAGCGTCACTCTGCAAACACACGATGAATATCTTACTCGCTAAGATTACCTGGTGGAATATATGCCATGATCCAATAGGCTTAACGTTGTTTTAGCGACAATGTAATTTGAATTAGACATAAAATCGAAAACTCTGATTAAGACATTGTTGGGAATTCATTAACATTCATTAAATAAAATCCGATACAAAAAATGTGTAAAATGTGTGCGCTCCATTCACTATATAATAAAACTTGTGTTTCACATAAAGTTATCAACACTTAATCGTCTTGTCGGCATCCTTAAATATCTACAGTCCATAAGGCCTTTTGTAAGGATCTCCGCATCATCTAAACTGCCCGCTTTCTTTATTCCTTTCTTCTGCTGTCTGTTCTTTCCGCTTTTTATGTCCTTTTGCTTCATCATGCTTTCTTGGGCATAAATACTCGGTAGTACAACTGGTGGTAATATTTCTGATAGTGAAGCTGCGTCTTGATCTGATACCGATTCAATATCAAACTCTCTTTCGAAACGGCATGCAGATGGCACCGAGTGTCGGTGTCGAAACGAGCCATTTTCTGGACGCAAATAAAATGGCTCCTCCTCGTAGACTGAAGCTCGACGTTTGGGCTCCACTTTTGTACTTTTTGAGAAATACTGATAGGATATTTTTATCAAATCTTCACAACTTCTCGATGAAGTTTGATTTTTGTGAGCCCCGGGCGGCTTTAGGTAAGCAAGCGATCTATTTTGACTTGCCAACACTTGGTTTTCCAAATCGTTTGTGCCTTGTGTAGCAGCAAAACCATATTTCCTGGCTCTTGCTGGAATTTTTTGCGGATTACCAGTATTGTCAGTTATTGTTGTGACAGTGGTATGATCTACTTGGCTTGCCCATCTTAACGATGTAGTTTTAAGAGTCCCAGGCCGTTCTTGTTGTTCTTGTTGATTATCAGTGACTTCATTATCTTCAGTTACAATAATAGTTGGATTACTTTCATTGCAAGCCCATGTCCACGATCTCTCCCTCGTTGTAAGCCTGTCTTGTTGCGTGCTGACGCGGGGTGTTTTTGTTTCTTTCATTTCTGTTTTATCCTTCTTGAGCGTCTTACTTTCCAGCTTTCCTTCCTTCTTAAGATAATTTCTAGGTGTCCTGTCATATTCAATTTGGAGTAATCTACCTTGTGGAGACATGGCCAGTCACGAATTTATCTCAAACAGACAGACTTATCTCGACAAAACTAACAAAAATGATACAAAAAAGCTTGTTTTCTTTCCCAGACGAATGGTAGTCCTCTTGGCGTTTTGTTCACCTGCACCTCGTAGACTATTTCCTTTGGTGTTATTGTTACTAGTGATGCATGATATGGTTCTACTGGAATAATTGCAATCCGCTTATAATTACAAGATAGATTAAGAATTATCTTAATAATAAGCAGGTGACTTTGTTTTAGTTGCTTGCGTCATTTCTGCCTCCATGGTCCAGTAAATACCGCACGAAAAGAAAGCAACCAAAAGCGACCATCAACTGGTGCATATATCCAGCAATAGCTTTTGATATATAAAAACGTCAACCAATTTTAAAGTTTCGGCAATGTTTTTATAATATTTGTTTATTTAATACAAGGAAAAGAGGCATCTTAATAAGATATTAACTCTCGCGTTTTGAACAACGTGCTGGAAGCCCATTGCTGGTAATCCATGGGCTTTATTACATAATAGGTACTTTAGAGTTGATTGTGATTCCCAGCGTTACATGCACTTGTCGACCCTTTGTTACTTGATTATGTGTCACGTTGCCATGTATTATGTTGTGTATTACGCTGTTATTTTTTGAAGGTGTTGCGGCAATCAATACCATCACAGTTGCTAGAAACAGGATTATTACATTGACGTCATAGTCCAGGTTTTTTGTCACACAGCTATGAGCATGAGTGATATTTTTGTTTACGAAGTGTTTTTTAGTCCGAGGCCGTTTTCTCGGTTCGGTCATAATAATATAAAATATTTTATAAATGAAAAAGAAACATTCCCAAGGTCAATTTAAATATTATGTTCCAACCCATGTCAGTTGGAAAGATAGCAGTGGGAAAAATATCGTCGTTAATGGAATATAATAAAACTGAAAGTTTAAAAAATAAATCTTAATTAAAGATAAGGCCTTAATCTTAGCCCCTAGTTAATTCCGTTAAGTCAGAAAGAGATCGAAATAGCTTGATATGTTATTATACAAATTTATTCAGTATATATCTATTAATTTTAATTTCTGAATACATAAGGCGACAAGACTTTATGTAGTAGGAATGAGAATATATTTTAAGAATTGAATGCAATTTGATTTAATTTGATTTGGCATCTCATTAGATGTCAGTTTATACTTAGAATTATTTTATACCTTGTCAAAAAAAAACTGTACCATTCGTATATCAATTACTTCTCAGGTTTGGTAAATAAAGCTACCATTATAAGCTATGAATTAATAACCTCATGATCCAGTACGATCCGGAACGAAATCATATCAAGCTTTCCAATTCCATGCCCAACCCTTCCGTCTTGCACTCTCCACTTTGCACTGCTCGTTTGATCATTTGTTACCATTTGAGGTAATCACTTATTTGCATTCAATTTCAAATACATATGCTAAAGCTTTACAACTACCCAAAGATCAAAACAAGTTTTAAAAGATTAACTTGAATCCTGTGGAAGGTACTTATGAATAAATCATGTCACGCGTATGAAGATTACGTGAGGGTCAGTCACGAACGTGAGAAATCTGCCTCGTTTTTCAAGTGTTCTTTCATCGTTTCAAGTGGTAAACAGATTTACGAAGACACGATATCACACTGTTTTACCAGAAACTGACGGATAAAAAAGCTAAAAAAGATTAATCGCGATTTGGACTCCTGAAGCTTAAATATTTAAAGTAGCTGACTTCTAATGTTCATTATGTGTAGGTACTACTCCCTTTGTCCAAGTAGTAGGGGTGATCGGCGTATACCTTTTAGGGTAAAAATAATTCCTGTGCGTACCTTTTAGGGTACTTTTAGGGTTCTGGCTCAAAAATCAATTACGTTACATGATTTAGTACCTGTAAGAGTCATTTTTACTTTTGTTGCTTTGTTGGGGTAGAAATTGAGAAGGCTTTATCAGTAATTTTTATCTGTGCGTACCTTCTCCCCGCCACTCTCTCTCCCCAATCCCCTCTAGAGCCTCTGGAACCCAGGGTACTTTCAGGACGGGTCGTTTTCAAAACCTCCCCCCGGGAGTAGTAGCCTTGGAGGTTCAAACATCGCGCAAAAAGCAAAAAACAACTGGGTGGAAAGTATGGAAAACAAAGATTCTAGATGAGCATTATATCAAACTGATGTTGATATATTATACTCCTCTTATAAAATAAGACGGCACCAAAGACAAAAGGTTGTTCTAGATCTGAAATGAATTATGGGCACTGATATATCTTACACGAGGTGACTTACATGAGAGCATTATTGGTCACGTTTCATCAACCAGTATTGATTTTATTAAAAAACACGTTTTCGGACTACTACTGCCCATCCTCAGGGATTTTGACGTTACAACTGCGTTATACGCGTATGTACTGAAAAATGATGGACTAGTAGCCCGACAGTTTTTAATAAAATCAATACAGGTTGATGAGACGACTCTGTTAAAATGAATATAAACACAACCATGGATAATAAAAACACTATATAATATCCATGACGCAACCTACAAACATCTACTGCATGGAGCATTATTCTTGTCAAGACAATCATTTGTTACATTGTTATTTTTGATTGTTATTGATAATTCTTTTATTTGCACCTTAAAGTACACAAATATTGCATCATAGTATCAATTTATACTTAAAAATAAAGGTCCATTACATAAAGCTGTGTTGTTAATTATCATTTACAATCAAGAAAAAAAAATACCCTCAGTACTAGTTTTCACTGAACTTCTTTGTGTTCGGTTGCACCATCATAGTTAATCATGCAGGTTACCCATTCACGGCAACGAGCATACCATTTGCTTTATTTATAACATAGATGGTATATAACGCACGCTGTGATTGGCTAGCATCTATGAACTAGATTTGGATATACCATAGA
>JAUPMH010155889.1:0-13522 GCA_032270665.1 Metridium farcimen
AATAGTATAAACTATCGCCAACGGTAGAAAATCCATTATTTCAAAAAGAAAGATTTCGACAAAACTTTGTGTACTTGTCCGCCATTTTGAATGTTCTTCCCAGTTAATTCCCGCGCATTTTGTCTCACGGGGTTCCTGTGTTTCTTCCTTAGATGAATAAATAAATAAACAAATAAACAAATAAATAAACAAATAAATAAACAAATAAATAAATAAATAAATAAATAAATGAATAAATAAATAATAAATAATAGCTGGGGAACTCTGTAATGAAGGGGCCATCCTTGATAACAAAGAACTATGGGATGGTTATTCTGTGACAATGTTCTTACTGCCAACACGTTTGAGGATGTGCCGCCCAACCCATAAAGGAAGGGAAAAGGTCCTGGGGACGAGTTAGCTTCCTGCCATGCTCATGAGGAAAGCCCTTTTTCAATGTACACAAATATATCCCTTTAACTATAAACCTTTCAATTCCGCCCACTAACCACTACCGTTTGAGAAGATATTGATATAACCTCCTGATATAACGGCATATACATATTATCAAATAAAATACTTTTATTTCTGAATTTTGTACATTTGAACTATGGTTAACTAATTTTGCGGAATAACAATGCTGTATTTGTTTATAGTAATTACTATAAAATAAAATACTGACCAAATAAAAGTTAATTGTGTTAAAAAAAAAAATTAACTTTACGTACTGACGTTTCGAGCTTTAGCCATTCGTCGGAGTACTCAGCCGAAGGATTAAACTCGAATTTCTTTTTCGGTGTTTCATTCTATTATACCTATCGTTTATAATAAAAAACCGACGTAGCCTATACTAGTTTACTCGCTAGTTTCCATTTCTATTTAAAAAAGCATTTGACTTATTTATAATTCTTAGTTATGGTAGAATGAATGAAAACAATAATAAATTACCCTGTCTATAATTACTAGACAGAACCGAAAAATATCTGAAACGAAACGAAACCACGCGTCAGTACTGAATTGTTGATGTAAATCCTATAAAGAATTACTGTATTCTCTCATAGAGAGCTGGGTATTCATCAAAAACCACTTGGATATACTGAACATTTAGCTATAAATGAACTCTCTGGAACACACTTGAAAAATATGACTATATTTTGTCGTTATATCAAATAAATACTACAGTCTATGAACAAAGTATGTCAAATTTATTATAAAATATTTTAAGATCTTTTTAGCATAAATCTATTAAATGAATACTTAGTTTATTAAAATAATCTAGTCTATTTTTACCAAAAATAAATTTATAAAATATACATGTTTTCTGGAGACGACAATTTTCGTTAAGTGTATGTATGAGAAGTATATAAATAGTTTGTCTTCAAGATGTCTTTAAGATGAGAGTTTCGGTGATCGCCATTTTTAAATCTGATTTTCAAAACGAGATGTGAGTTTGTCTATCAGGAATTGTATCAGTTCATCCTGGCGATCACCAGAAACCGACTTTAAAAGGCATGGTGATAATGTTTTGTTAGTACGGTGAACATCTTGTACTTCGTTTGCTTCGTAGTAAGAACGATGTACTGAAGGTTGGTCGGCTCCTCGTGCCATCAAGAAATACAATATAGACAACCAAGCGAAAACGATTCCTTCGTTCAGAGTCGACTGTTGATAGTTTGTATACAGGACAACCAGTGTCAGGACTTTCATAGATCGAGTCCAAATCCACTGAGAAATACTGGTGACTTTGGTAATCCTGAACAAGGAATCATAAATATGAATAAATCGTTCACAATAGCATATAGCGGGTTTTCATCTGCAGGCACTCTCACTCACTTTACCTCTACATTATTGAAATATTTTAATTCATCATCTCTCACATGTTGCTTTTTGCTAGGAAAGGAAAAAATGAATTTAACACCTGGGGAACTGAACTCTTGAGAGAATAACTCAGTAGGATATCTTTACATATCCGAGTTACATATAATGAGTTTTCCAACCAGGATACTGAGTAAAGCTTGAACCATTTCTACTGGCTTGAAATCTTTGGGGGTTTTTTAGTTGTTTTTTCTTTGTAACTGAAATGACTACAAAATAAATTTACGTTTGAATCTAGTAAGCAACCTTTATCGAGACAGGTATAGAATACAGAAAAGATGGTTTGATACTTACATCGGTTAATACAAGGTTATCCATTCTTGGTTTGAGTGGCACCTGTCCATTATGATCACCGCATAGCTTAGCTGCCTCTGGTAGCCTCTCTGCATATACTTCAATATGCTGTATTTGTGCACAGTAAGTCACCATCATATCGATCACAGCACCCGTTACTCTTTGTTTGGAATGTTTGTTCTTACGACATTGTACTTTCTCGTAGACATTTCGCAGGTTTAAGAAGTAGACTCTTTCCTCGCCTTGGCCGTATGTAGAATCTCGGTAAGGCGTTAAGGGGTTTCTAGGGACCGGTTGCCATGGAGAATTGCTATAACAACACGAGGAGTAGATTTCTTGCTCGCGCTTTGCTACTTGATAAGGTTTGAGTTCTTCGTCACATTCTAGAAAGACATAATTGATAATATATAATAATCATTTCATATACTCATATCATTAAAAGGTTAACTAGTAGTCTAGAAATGATTTAGGACATGATATCATTAAAAGTGACCATGTGATCACACATTTACGATGCGAATTCATCAAGTAACTGGTCTAGAAAGGAGTGAAAACTGACTACAGACGTGATTGCCTAACCCGTGCTATTCTGTGATGAATGGAGCCCATCCCTAGACATGTCTAATAACTTAACAGTTAGAAAACAAGCCTTTAGTATGTTCGACTCTCCCAAAGGTAGTTCATGGTGTGAAATATTTTCAGGGAGGAGATCTAGGCGCGTCTTAACTATTTGTAAATAGCTCAATGTTGAACTATTTTAGAAAGGTTAAGTTGTTCACTATTGACTTACTGCAATATCTCGGCTAAGCCTGCGATAGCGCACTCGCTAAGGGACTGACTTTATAAATCCTAGGTCTTTGCTTATCTGTCTTCTTTGTTCAAAAATAATATTGACTTTTATAGAATAGTAGACAAATACAGTAAAATAATCGGCTCAGACGGAATCTAGGGAGTAAAGATATCTCTTTAAGATGGTTAAGTACTCTTAACTAATTCTCTGAGAGCATTACTAGTAAATACTGGGCCAAAACAGTGTCCACTGAATTTGACTTTATCTCCATATATTTTATTAATTTTTTTTTCTCCCTAGCTCAGAACATAGTTGATATGCTCAGAAACAGAGCTCTTTTGAATCTAAATATTAAAGTTCAGAAATAAGTTATAAACGATAGGTTATATAATGAAAATTGTAACACCGTAAAAATGTTAACTTAACTTTACTGACGTTTCGAGCCATATATATATGCTGACTATATTAGTTTACTCGCTTGTTTCCATTTATATTTTCAGATATAAGTTGTCGATTATTCACACTGTGTCGTCACGGGCCTCTGATTATTCAACGAGACGTCACGCCCTAAATTAATGATAATGTGGCAAACATAACTAACTTTGATTCGGTATCAAGAACGAAAGCAAAAAAATCGTAATGTTACAAAATACAATCAAATGTAATGAGACAAACCAAAGTGTCGATTACCGGAACCAATCGACTCAAAACACAAGGATTTTCCTGTTGATTGGACCAGCATGGCTGCTCACGCCCAGCAATGAACTCATTTCCGCCCAGCCTACTTAGATCACGAGCATCCCACAGCCGGAACAACAAGGTCAAATTTATGATATTTTATTTCTAAAGTTTTATATTTACTGGATAAGATCTTTACACCATTGACAACACTCATCTATGTTATGATAAATGGAAATTAGCGAATAAACTAGTATAGGCTGCGTCGGTGTTTGATATAAACGATAGGTAATATAATGAAATTTTTAACACTAAAAAATGTTGACTTAAATTTACTTGTGACATTTCGGGCTTAATATATTGATATATTTTGATAACGTGCAACATTTTGGAACAAAACTGACCGTCAAGTTAAAGATTATTGGAATAGAACACTGCTAGATTCAAAATATTATATTTTTGCTCAGCCTAGTCCTGGTTCAAATAGAATATTCAATAATTATAGTCAACTACGCTTATAGTTAGTTTTGGTTTCAAAAGATTTCCTGATACAAGATACCAGCAGAATTAACCGCAAACAAAAACTTTGCACAGGATTGAAAACGAGAAAAATATCTAGAAAATCTGAAAATGAAAGATTGGCTAATTTATTCTTTAAATTTATTTGTATATCAGCAATTTGTATGAAAACAAATAACAAGAAAAATTACACTAAAACATGTTCTTGTCAACAAAAAATGCAAGGTAGAGGAATTCTTGATCGCGAAAAGTGATTTGTATTAAAGGATTCTTTATTATAAAACGTGCATAAATAATCTACTGGCCACCTAAAGTCAAGGCAGAAGGATTAAGTTACGGACTCATTTTATAATACTGTATCAATGAATCAATGGTATACTGTGAAATAAAAACAGTTCTTCTTTTTCTACCAAAATGTACCTCCAACACAAGCAACGATGATGATATAAAATGCTTCATTCGTCAAGAAATATTTTAAGGAAATTAAATAAAGAGTTTCGCGTCTGCCAAAAAAGGAGGCAAGACCCCCTAAACGTAGAATCTCACTTTCTGCTTGGGCTACAGTGATACTTTGTATCAATAAGGAATTAATCAAAAAAAGACTTTGATTTTTGGTCAATTCTATCATTGAATAGATCCTTGTCCTTAAATACAGACAAATTTGATAATCAGTCAGTCTGTAGGTTTATCATCCCTGGTTATTAGCAAGATCAATGACATTTAGATTCGTCTGTGATTTAGATAGATAAGATGATCCTGATTAAAACCAGAAAAACACTTTGAAAAACACAAATATTGTTTATAAAACAGCAACCTCGAACTGGCAAATTCAAGTAAACAAATAAGAGAATGTTACATCATTAACAAAACATTCTAAATGAACTATTTTTGAATGATACATGATTTAAGATTAATGCTGAGTTTATTCTATAAAAGGGAAAACAGAGCAGACTGATTTGAAAACAAGTAGTTGAAACTACTGCAACTAACTCGAGCGAAAACCTTAATTCATTCATCGCGCGAAAAAACAACAAATTGGTGTTAAATTTTGTGGACAAACAGAATAGCTTTGTGATAGTTTGGCCGTTGCTATAGCATAAATAGTTTTTCTTCTGTTTAGAACTGATATGGTTTAGATACCGAGTTAAGAAAAATTCCTCATTTTCGTCTGTGAATTCAAGATTTGCACACATTTAGAAAGTGAAACTTTCCTTCTTTGTTGGTTCATAATCTGTAAAACCAAGGAGAAGAGCATAACTGTCCTTTTCTGCCTAAAATGAAACTTTAAGTTCCAAAAAAAAAACTCCACCTCCTGGTACAACACACATGGCGTTGGATATAAGAACTGAGAAATGACGTACAAAGTCGCCATTGCGAGCATTTTCAAGCAAGTGTGAACACGTAACAGGGAAGTGAGTCATCAAAGTTGCTCATTTGATTCGTTCATACGATTGGATATCATTGCTCACTTAAAGTTGTTAAAACTTCCTCTTTCTGCTGTTAAATAGCCAAAATTAATCAGACATTGAATAATCTTTTACTATTTCTTCCTGTTCCTAGACAATATTGAGCTTTGATTATTATACTGTACTTTTCAATCGATTTTCAATACAAAAGGGATAGTTCTTTATTGTTCGTACTGCAAAAGGTCAGGTGATTTAGGAGAAAAGGCTGGTAGTTTGGCAATGTGACATGCAAATATTGCAAGCTCTATCTCGTGATCCTCTTGTATTGTTTTGTTATAAAAACGTTCAAAGTTGGACCTATGTAAAGCTAGATATATCAATTAAATATTATGACCTATACATTCACCTTACACATTTAAAATTGGTCCATAAGTTAAAGGTTAAACCTTGAAGTTTGTGAAGAAGAAAATACAACATTACTTTTAAAATAATAACGAATTTATCTTACCACAAACTTGATCTTAAAGTTTACGAACTCAAGAATGCACAATATGTAAAAGGGCAATAAATTATCCCGTTCACGCTCTCAGCAGCATACAACTGATATTATGTGTCAAAGAAATACATTTAAATAGTTTATAATTTTGATCACACTTACCGCAATTCGACATGATATATCTTTCTGTGCTTGGATCATTGAAAAAATCCCGTAGTAGCTCTTCCATTCTTACTCTATTCACTAGTAAGCAATAATTTAACTGTTAGCATGCAAGAAAATGACTTTTTGATATAGTAGCTTGTGTACTCTTCTAGTCTAACGGTGACTAGTGTTGATTGGGAATATTATATAATTTCACCTACACCTACGGCATTTATATATGAAGAGTTGACAAGTTTGATTGACAGTTAGTGGGAGGAGCTAAAGACCTGGCGGAAGTTTCATATTCAAGCCCAGCCACGTGTGAAATTGAAAACAATTTATGACATTTTGATTTCCGGTTTCTTTCTTTCTCTCTCGATTGCGTTACATGTTTACACCGTTTTATTAAAGTTTTACACAGCACATAACATGAACAACTCATTAGAACATCAACAATAAAGATTGCCAAGTTATCTTGCACTAACAATAAGTTATATTGATTTGTTTTGCATCAGTGTTATTTAAAATGGGTTTAATTAAAAAGCAAAGCTTTATTCTGCTAGAATCTTCGCTTGACCTTTTGTAGTTTGATTATTCAGACCTCAGAGGTTATGTGCCTTTTTGGATCAAGAAGATTTCCTATATTTGATAGATGTATTGAAATAACAATAAGGATTGGCCGGAAACTGTATTTATTCGGCTGGCCATATATGGAAAGTACTAGGACCATTTTGGACGATAGTACTTTTGATCACTTTCCCCTTTTATCACGATTTCGATGATGAAAGATCTAATTCCAAAATAGCTTATCCATCGGCACATAGTGACCGGGAAGTTTGCACAAATTCCAAAATAAACAACATGTTAAATATTGTTTTTTGCACATCACCTACGCCTTGTATCAAACCTAAATAACTTCTGAAAAAGGCATTTTCTTTTTGATTAAAAAATTAAATGCTAAATCAATTGAATAAAAATGTCCAAAAACCCAAGATTAAAACAACATGCATGCACGTATGCCTGTTTGAAGAATTACCAGTACCTGTCAAACGTAAATGGCTCATTATGCGCGACGGCAATCGATACAACTCATCAAACAAGAGTGCATAGTATTCTTACTTTTTGTTCTTCCGGTTTGTCGAGAAGAACCATCCAACGTGGCGCGCTATCAAATCTTTTTGTACCTGTAAAAATGACTCGTCAATTGTATAGGGCTTTGGAACCGAGACAGCTGAATACTGGTTTGGTTTCGGTTCTGTAATATTTTTGAATCTAACGAAGGAACGGATGTATTTGTCACTATTATTGCTGATACGCAACCGTCGTGAGTTCCACTTGCCAAAAGTCACGATCTTCAAACTGCATTGCAAATGAGGGAGATATTTCAAAGCATAAAAAAGTGTTTACTTTCATAAAAAAAAGTTTTGCAAACTTTCCTAGTTCTGAAGGAACATTGCGGTTTTAACTAGTTTCATAATAGACTTTTAGTTCAAATATCATTTTGTTTTGCTAGAAAATTAAGCGACAAGCCAAAACTACCTGTTATGCACGGCCGTAAATTCACTTGTGCATGTAATAAAGAATTGCAAGCTATAGTTTTTCATGTCTTTCTCGCAGTTCACACGGCATACATACACAAAAGCACAATATATAACCAACACCTAGTCAAAACAAAAACAGTTTTTTTTAATTTGACCATACTGATTTTTTTCTATATCCTTTCATAGCAGAAGTTTATTACCAAAATGGTTCTGAACTTCTGTTCATAGTTATTAATAACTATGCTGCTTTTAAAGAGCATATAATCATCTTCATAAGTCATTATAATTTTTTTTAAACAAATGCACAATACACTGGTTTAGCAATTATTTGCACCAACATGTTTTCATGCATGAGGTGTAATTTGAAAATAACGTTAGGACTTCCCCTATTTGACACTGATGACCAAAGACTTGTAATTCTCTTGCTAATTCACTGCTGTATCGCTATTGTCCTCAACCCGCGATGTTGTGTAATGGCTATTATGAACCTTGCGCTGTTTCAGTTCGTTTAACGTCCTATGCATGATAAAAAAAGTTTACCGCGTAGAAAGAGAAACCAACAGCCCGTGCAAAACAGCTCGCACCAGACAAAAAAATAAAAGCAAGGATATTTGTAATGCGATTTTTTTTGTATTTGATTTTCTGCCATTCTCGTACCTTTTTAAGTATGATAAAGCTTATCTTTTATTATCGACTACTTTCGTCCTTTTAGCTACTACATTACATTTTTGTTTACTTAAACTATGGTTTGAACTGAATCACAAGCTAGCTATATATGCGATAGTACGGGCGTTTTCAGTCGTTCCTAAACTAATATCTTGAACACAAGAGTTTCACACCTAGCGGTCAGTCATCCAAATGAGCATTATAACTAGCAGTTTCGTAAAAGCTACGACAAGAACTAGAATGTTCTTGTAATTGTCCTAGGACCTTTTTTCTTTGATTAAAATATAATGGAGGGATAGTACGAAAGTATCAGTTTTTCTACAGCAATTACGAACCGTTTGGTACGTCAGTATTTATATTTTCAAGTTCTTTTGTTTGCTGACACGTCAAAATATTTTGCTCAAACTAGTGTTTTTGTAGTGGTAGATTGTTGAAGGTTTAACGTTAATTGCCGTTGATGCCATACAAAGTCTAATAACAACCATGCGGTGCTGGCTTTATCAAATTAATTTTGTAAAACAACCATTGATTGTTCATTTGACAAAGAGGCGCCAAGATTTTCACCTCTTATTTCGTTTTCATAATGTTCCCAAACCAAGTGGTCCAATTTGCATTCGAGACTGCTGAAACCAAAAAAAAACCCTTTTATGAACTGAATTATTTAACAAACAAAAAAAACTTTGCAATTTATGGTTACAAATATCGGCTTCATGTTCGATATATAGTAGTGAAAAAAAATCCCCAAGGATTTCAAGCAAGAAACCGAGTTTCAATACCAAGCCAAATACCCCAATCGAAAATATGGCGTAAGGCAAAATGGACAAAAACGTTAGAGACAAATTGTTCTTGTCAATTTAATAAACGCTTTTATTTGTTTATTTGAGTGCACTGTTCAAGACTGAGATATTTGTCTACATCAATTAACTATTTAACTAGCTAGTAGATGAATCCTTTAGATATAACGTTCTAGGCATCAACATGTTTGAGCAGTGGTGAGCTGAAAGTGTACTTATTGATCAGGTTGATAGTCTTCATTTAGCTGGCATCAATGACGCCTCGCCGGCTAATTCACTACAGAAACGATGTAGCTACATATTAGCTACTTGCCATCAGTCCATTTCTTTTATCAATGAGAAGTGTGTCATTCCGAGGTCTACATTCCTCGTTTCTTAGCAGTTTTTTAATTCTAAACTACAAGATTTGAAACGAAGAAAATCACACTGAGGCAAGTGAATATCTCTTTTACTCCGAAGAAGGGCTAAAGCTCGAAACGCCAGTAAAGTTAAGTTAACATTTTTTACGGTTTTACAAATTTCATTCTCATTACCTATCGTTTATATCAACCACCGACGCAGCCTATACTAGTTTAATCGCTATAGTTTCCATAAATAACGTTCATTTACCTTCATACACTATAGTAGTTTCAGCCGGTTTTACCGGTATTGTATTTGTTATATTCTTGAGATATTTGTTGATGGAGTATGTTGTTACTTAACAACAGCCAATAAATCATTCAGACGCAATACTACAAGCCGTTTCTATTTGATTTCTTCTCAATTATAATTTTAATTTTCCGGTGTAAAAGCCATTTTACATCAATTTGTTTATTAATGATTTAATATAGGAATGGTTCGTAATCAAAGCTCGTGTAGCTTGCCAAAGCCAGTCATAAAGCAATGTTATAGTTGTTAATGGAAAGAAAAAACTAGTTTAACAAAGAGCACCAACAGTAATACAAAAACGTTGCGATATAATTGGAACGTACATGTTTGCTTTATTGAGTAGTACGTGCACCTTGTCCGCAGTATTTCCTGGTATTTCACTTTCATTTCAAACGACTATTCATATTACATATTTCTATACATATTAAAAAAGTATTGATTTATCTTGCGGACTTATCATCCCTGATCCTCAATACAGTTTTCAACTATTTTTCGTAAGTTTGGATTTTCCATGGCAGCCGCGACTCTCTCTTTATCGTTGATCTGTTTATTGACTGTGGATAAAAAGAAAACAACCTTTAGTAATAAGAAAGTTTTTCGTTGAAAAGCTTCGTTTTATGTTTTGTATAGATTATGCTACATAATGACACTTTTCCCGCTCCAAATTTATACTTAGTATCTCTCTTAGTCTAACTCTTTTACTCCGACGAAGGACTAAAGCTCCAAACGTCATTAAAATTAAGTCAACATTTTTTAAGGTGTTACAAATTTCATAATATTACCTATATCGTTTATATCAAACACCGACGCAGCCTATACTATTTTACTCGCTAGTTTCCTTCTACACAATTACAGTGTAATGTACACGAAGATTGTGTCTGGAGTAATGCAGCGTGTGAGTAGTTTGCTATTACATGCGTGCTTCTTGGAGAGATGGACAAGGAGAAGACTTCGAAGAGAGATACCTTTGATAAATATTTATCTCTCTAAAGTGATATTTTTAAAACCTACAAGTGTTTATTAGATAAAAAAAACCTTTGATAAACAGATGGCCAGTTATGCAAGGTACACATACATACATACATTTTATTAATCTTCCTATAAAAGGTTTTTCAATAATAATTTACAAATGATAACAAATAATTATATGCATATTAGAAAATACAAAGAATGGTAATTAAATAGTGTTCGAAATATATATAAAATGGTATTTCTACTCAACTGGAAACTGTGTTTTTAAGTGTTTTTATAATTTCGTTTTTGAAAGATTTGAGATTTGTTATCTGTTTGCAAGAATCGTCTAATGAGTTCCATATCTTTGTTGCTCTGAACAAAAACGTTATCTGTCCAGTTGCTGTGTGATATGTAGGTCATTGTTTTGTCTAGTGCTACGGCACTTCTTCTGACGAACTTCTTGCACAAATATTGAGGTGCTAGATTATTTGGGCATTTAAAAGCTAACAGAGTGTTTTAGTATTGTAAACCGCCTTTTATTAAGTTGCCATTTTTTAGTTCCATTGTTTCACTAAATTAAATACTATTTACAACTACACCTGTGCAAATAATGTTTTCATCTATAGTATTAACACTTTAGTTTATTGGTTTACGCGATAATCTCTGTAATTGAGTAGGAAACAATCATGCACAATAAACTGCATTATGTAGCATAATTAATGGCACGGTATCTTACTTTCTTGTTCAGTAGAATGACTTCCTTTAGCCAAGTAAATATCAAGCTGGAATGAAAAGTCAAACAAAAAGTTAGTTTACGCCGTTTAAAACACAGCATATTTTCTTTTCTGACACAATTGTTTTGAGTCTGACATTACATTACAAGTATTAATCAATGAATGAGTCTGTTGTCATGTTTGACTGCCCTTTTTACCCCTACATAAGTACCAATTTACAATCTGAACTGCTCGTACTTAATTCTACTTTTTAAGAGTACACGCCCTACAAATTGAATCCATGTTTTGTCTAATTGCACTATTTTGTACAATTTTGTGGATATCACTGGAGCAAAACAGTGTAACTATTGCACCCTAATTAAATTATTGTAATGTATATTGTTTGGTTAATGCCCTAGTATATTTAACAGTCATTACTCCCCGTGAGGGCTCTTCTGTGAGGTTCGCTGACCCTCACTACCATATTTACAACACACAACTTTGTTCACATGTTGACTTTTGAGGAGGGAGGAAAACCAGATAACCTGGAGAAAAACCCTTGTTGCATAACACATCAAACAAACAAATCACATAAAATTTGTGCCTCAAACCTGGACGACAACAGTTAGAGACACATGGTATTTAACCGCCACACCACCCATTGAAATCTGAGTTAGGCAATAGTTAAATAGTTGATACCTAAATACTATCACTATAATATACATAAAAATCACATTACATTACACTGCATGACCATGCATATTACATAACAATTAGCAATCTGAACTGCTAAAACCTATTAGTACATACACCTACTTGCAGTAAGGTTGTCATACAAAATAGAACATTTGTCACAAAGAAAATAGAACATTTGTGATTTAGTGCGAAAGGAATTAATTAAAAGACAAAAGAGAGAGTTCAGCTTGAGTGATCTTCTTTTGTCTTTTAATCAATTCCTATCGTGCTAAATCACAAATATTCTATTTTCTTTATAACAAATGTATATTTTTGTATGACAACCTTACTGCAAGTAGGTGTAGCTATACATAATAGATATTTAATAAATAGATATTGCAAAGCCTTGTGGGATGGAAATGCGGATAAACTTTGTAAAAAAGGCTTTGATTACAGGGAAAAAGAAGATCAATATCAGTCGAAAAACCATATTTTTTCCATGAATTAGAAACATTTAGTATGTATTTTGGGCTTGGCTTGTCCACATTTCAATCCCATAATGCATCATCGTGACGTCATCTGTGGAAAGCGCTATTACTCTCACTGATTAATCTTTACTGATATCCTAGGTATTGCATGACCAGTGAATCTACTAAAGGTAACACAGAAAAGTTTTTTGCTGATCACAATTTCTTTGGTCTCAAGAAAGAAAACTTCATTCTCTTTGAGCAGAACACTATACCATGCTTGACTTTTGATGGCAAGATGATCCTGGACGGTCCAGGAAAAATTGCCAGGGCTCCAGATGGTAATGGTGGACTTTATGCGGCTCTTACTTCGCACAAGATCCTTGAGGACATGAGGAAAAAAGGAGTGGAGTATATACATGTGTATTGCGTTGATAATATTCTTGTTAGAATGGCTGACCCTGCCTTCATTGGCTTTTGTGTGGAGAAGTCAGCAGAATGTGGTGCTAAGGTAATTTAATACTGCATGACAGTTGAAATGTCATGATGATAAACATGATGATGATGATACTGATGTTATAGATGATAATGATAATAATACTACTTTCCAAAGCAGATCCACATCCATAGTGGTTATTCTTCTGCTGAAACTCATTACCTCACTACATTAAATAGTTTTCATACATCACTCCTCACTCATCAATGGTAATGATGATCATAATATAATTAATGATGATCATGATGATTGTAATGATCTTGGTGATGATGATGATGATGATAGCATCTATGGCAATGCCAAAGATGATAATAATCATGATAGTGGTAATGGTAATGATGCTAATGATGGTGATGATAATAGTAATGATGATATTGATGTAATAAA
>JAUPMH010156111.1:0-13503 GCA_032270665.1 Metridium farcimen
CTTTAATAAAGGAATTTCAGGTCCTTTTTGCAGCGGCCTGCTGTTGTCATGACAACGTCAAACGCAATAATTAAAAAAAAAAGGTTTACCTAGATCCATAACCTTTAAAATGATATATCGGTTAACTGTTTAGCTTCACAATAATGCTGCATAAAATGCAATATAAAGTAGGTATATTGATATATACAGAAACCATTTCGAGCCTCCTTAATACAAGATAAGACGTGTATGTGGTTGTCGAACTAGTAAAAACGTTCTGGTCGACAACTACCCACGGCAGCACAAATGGAATAAAATAAGTAAGGGGAGAAAAAAATATTGCAAAATACAGAAATAAATATCCTGCAGAGCATTCAGAAGGAAAAAAATATCCTGAAATCCTGAATATCCTGTCAACCAGGTAGAGACATTATATTGGAAAAGGAAAATAAAATAGAAAATTGAAATGGAATTCGAAAAGTATAGTGTAAAATGCATGATAACAATGGGCATACATGGGCCACCTAGCCTGCGTAAACAGACCCTTTTAGCGCCTCAAAACGTCACCATATAATCCTTTCATACGGAAGGATGGGGCCTGTAATTGTCAT
The DNA here is from genome assembly GCA_032270665.1 of Metridium farcimen. Lineage (NCBI taxonomy): Eukaryota > Metazoa > Cnidaria > Anthozoa > Actiniaria > Metridiidae > Metridium > Metridium farcimen. Next base: position 591 of record JAUPMH010156111.1, read on the forward strand.
ATTCTTTTAAAACACGTTTTTTTATAAAAGATATCAAGGCAGAACTTTAGCAGGAAGAGAAAAGTAAAAAGTGTTGATGTCATCATAATCTTAAGTACTTAGTTTTCAAAGTATGCCAAGGGATTGTCTCAGTCATTTTGCTGGTAGAGCTCGTTCTGACAGTAACGTTGTGAACCAAGCTCGCATCAATATACCTATGCTCTCTTGTGTGAACCTATCTTAAGTATGACGACCAATCAATCTTCGAATGCTACTCAAAGCTACGTCTTCCTACCCGTGGATTTACGCGTCCGCACCCTCTTGTATTCATTCATTGGCTTCTTGGGTCTGTACGCGATTGTGGCAAACGGGACGATTTTACACTTGAGAAGAAAGAAGGATAGAAAACGCAAGCGACGAAATCGAAAACCATTTGAACGGTTCTTTGCTACAAACATTTGTGTAACTAACATTGCAGTAACGAATATTGCATGTGCAATTATCTCTATGCCGCTGTCAATTGCTACAAACTTTCTTGATGTCATCGATACCGACTGGAAGTGCAGGATAGTACGTTTTTCCTATATTTTCTTTCTAGTGATTGGTATGAGTAATTTGTTTGTGATTGGGATAGAGCGATATCTCGCTATCTTCTATCCATTCCGAGTGCCATCATTACGTGGGGTAAAAATACTTGTTGTAGCATGTTGGATTCTTGCTTTTCCAATCACCGTCATCCCCTCCGTAACGTACAGACTTCAACGACGAGATATCAGCCCAGACAGCTATACTCTAGAATGTATGTACGACAGGACAGTTCCTCTTTACAGATTCTTTCAATTTGGCTTCGTTGCAATCGTCTACATCATGCCTACGATTGTTCTATCGTTTACAAACATTCGAGTTTTACTTTATCTGAAACGTAAAAAACTCACTCAGCGCATACGACGTACAAACTCATGGAGATTTTATGGAACTGTTACGTTTGTATCATTAACCTTCTCGTTCATTCTTCCTTGTGTTTTTTTCTTCTTGTTTATAAGTATAAACAATATATTAAAACTAGAACTCAGTCTTACAGTAGATTATGTAATCAGAAAAGCAGCCGCCGTTTTGATATATTCGAATTCAGCCATAAGCCCAACGATCTTGCTTTCCACCTTGCCCCATCTACGAGGAAGGCTGAAGTCGTTTATTGTGAAGCGTTTTACAAGACGACTAAGAAACAGAAATGCAACTATAGACGTAAGTTTTCTAAATAGAAATAGAGCACCAGATAACAGAAACAAAGAAAGTCCTGTTTGAAAAGCAATAGTAAAGTTAAAATTCGTCCATACAGTTATTGACATTTTGGTATATAAAGTATCTAAAAGTCTTGCCGAAGACAGAAATGATAGCAGGTGGAGAGAAGGAAAAGGACAAAAGAGAAGAGGTTAAAAAAGAGAACAAACTAGAAAAGAAGAGGAAAACAACGACAAAAGAGGGGAGGGATAGAAATTGATAAAAAAAACTGAAAAGAGCCAGAGTGAAATTAAAAGGAAAAAGAAAGGAGTATATAAACGGAAAAACCGAGGATGAAGAAATAGAACAAAGAAACTATGAGGGAAAGGAATGGAAAATAAAAAGATGACAATGAATAGAAAAAGACAGTACAAATAAGAAAGAAACAAAAAAAATAGAGCGAGAATAAGAAAACCGAGGAAAGGAAATGACAGTGAAGTACCGGGGGAAAAAAGAAAGAATAGCCAATTAGGAAGGAAATAAACCAGCGATAAAAAATGGTAATGAGTATGTGGAAAAAGAAAATGAGAGCAGAAACGAGTAGATACACATAAACAAAAAAGAAAGAAAAAGAGAGGTACAGGGACGAGACGAAATAAAAAGAAATATCCAGTTTCATGTATTACCATGCTCAAAGGTGTTATTTTGCCATAAATAGGACAGTTTCTCACTAATTTATTTATATTGATCATTGATATTATTAATAAGGTTGTGGCTTTAAATATTGAATAAATACTGTCTTGTATCATTATATAGCATACCACAAATTGTACTTCAAGTTTTATGTGAATAAATAAACTAAAAAAACATGAAATGAACTTATTCTCTTGTGGCTTCTTATATGAACAGCTGTTTTTTCAAGCGCAGTTTTGACGACATCTGCATGCTAATGTGTGTTCTATTTTTTAATAAAAAGCAAAAACAATTCAAACTTCACTCCAAACTTTTGATAATTTTCATAGTGTCAAGAATGTTCCAATAGAAGGGGAAAGACAATGTGAAATTTGTTTTACGACAAAAAAAAAACATTAATCTAGCAAACGTCTGCCAGCAAAATGAAGAATCAGTGTCACGCTCCGAACTCAATGGATTCTCTTAAAGCTTTGGAAAAATCAGACAAATTCACAAAAAATGAGCTATTCAGTTAAAATCAGGAAAAAAAACACTTTGTCACTCAACTATATATCGATAAAAGCGTGCAATAGCCTCGATAGCGTGACGTAATATATTGTTTAGAATTTTCTACAGCTCGAGGAATATGTAAAGAGTCTAACGAATGAAGACATTATCAAACAATTTGTAACAAAGTACATAGCAAATACATTTGCAGTTCCATATCTTATCAAATGTTATCAATAAATTTATCTACCATTGCAAATTTTATAGTATATATATATATTATATTTAATTGTTCAAAAAAACATCACAATTAAAAGTACATCTTCTATATGGTACTGAACTGAGGCAAATGTTAGAAAGCCGGAAAAAGACCGCAAATGGGTTATTTTTTGCACAAAACAAAAAAATTGTTTATTTTGTTGTTGTTGTCAGATTTTTTAATGTGATAAGTGTTTTAGTTCTTATATCATTGTAATATCATACTAACACGATGCATTTACACAAGCCTATGTTCGTTAGTGTGATATAATACGCTCAACAGGTCACGTGTTCTTATCTCTTGATATCTTGTCTTGATAATTTCGTCGTTTCTTGTGTTTTGCGATAATTAATTTATTTATTTGTGGCATAATCTCAGTAACAAGTAAGGATTTCATTAGCATATAAGAAACGGGCTATGTGTAATTACTGCAGTGAAAGACTCACTTTAGAAGTAGAATAATTCAAACCAAATAAAGTGTCACCAAGGGATTATCGTAAGAAAGCCCCACCAGTTGGTGTTGATGAGGCTATTTTTACGACCTCTGTCCAGGAACTGAAGAACATCCGCCCTCAACCTAATCATAGTTAATAGAGTAAACTATGACCTAATTGACGGATCAGAAAAACCCTAGCCTGTGTGCAGCCGAACACAAACCTAACCGGGGTTTTGTGTTCGGCTGCCACGCAGGCTAAAAAACCCAAAATCAAATCAGTGAAATTTGCTGGTCGCAATGCAACGACTGTACAATCTCGAACCTACAACTGCGGGATATGGTGTAACCGTTATTGTTCAAAGATGCGTCAAATTTATATGTATTTATTTTACGATTTCCTATACAAATTGTCGTGAATTCTTTTCTAGCAACATGGCGACATTTTAATCATTTTGCGGCAGAACGTAAAGATTTGTTACGATATTAAAATTTCAGTATAATAATAATATTAATATAATATTGATTGTCTTTGAATCAATGCAGTAAAAGTCCTTTGTGATATGCCACAGTGCACCTTCGGTGAAAGATAATTAGCAAAAAAGTGGTATATAAACAAACTGCTTACAAGTACATTTTGTGTTATGTTTGCGCGTTATCAACATTGTTTTTACAAGTATAAAGAGCTTCATAAGGAGTCAATTAATGTCCTCCGAGAGACTATTCTAATTAGGAACTAAATGAAAGGACCATCGTTAACTATGAAAGGACCAAGGAAGTATAGTTATGTGGTACGTGAGGACATGCACAGCGTACAACCAAAAGGTCACTTGCTTTACACAGCAACAACAGCAAGCGGAATTGATAAATTTACTTGAAAACTTACCACAAGATGTGTTTAGTAACAGTTCGTTTCCTGAGACTAAATAAACAACTGTAAAAGCTTATAAACACACCTATTGTTGCTTTCTACGTGAGTCACGAACTTTCGTTGTTTATCTTATTGAGTTGCCAGTATTTCGTTATAGAAACAGAGCTGTGGCCCTGACCAGTGACGGCTAAATCCTTTTTTCCGAAGCCAGCCTTTCTTCAGTGGTTCCAATATAACTAACTTCGCTTGAGGAATGAGGAATTGTTTAGTGAGAAGTCAGTATGTAAACAAGTCAGCCAAAACTAAGATGAATGAGGTCAGCGTTTTTCTTTGAAAAGTAAGGATTTAATTACTTATTAAAGATCGCTTTCAGTCGAGGCTACTCAAATGAAACCAGAAACAATTAGTGTTACCATAACAACTCATATAGCAGCACAAAATGACAAAACGTACCTAAAGTTAAAAATAATAATTAATGCGAAAGAGAATAGCATTAATTAAAGTAATTCAGTTTTGTTTATAGACATTTGTTATTGTTGTAAATGAAATTGGTCACCACTGGCCGGCTACAATAGTATAAGTTAGCAAATCAACAATTTCGAAGAACAGCTATACCATGCAGTCACTGATAATCTGAAGAGCAAAACTCCAACCACGAGTCAGTCAGCACGATAACAACATGACAGAGCCCAAACTAAGCATGAAAAATCACAAACAGATGATCTTCGATGTGGGACAACATCGTACATTGTATAAATCAACATCATTCGTAACGCTAGCTGACAAACATTTTCTTTGTCAGTTCAGCAGTTAGCGTTCGCAGTATTTTTAACTCTTTAAAACCGTTTTAAAACTAAGACTGTATGATTATAATTTCACCTATGTTATTTCGTGGATCTACTACGTGAATATTTGGTTAGAATAAACGGGATAAAAATCGCCCGTTTTCAATTCGGCCAACGCCCTACCAGGAAAACCGCCCAGTCTCCCCGGTAGAGTTAATACCATTCTGCCCGCCTGTTGGTCATTCACCTCAAGATCTTATGAACTAATCAATAACTGGCTGATTTTCATTCTCGATCATTCATCTTTCGCAAGAGGATGGACCTTTTTGTACACAAAACTGTTTAGTACTTTTTGAGTCAGCATATTGTGACCATACTGAGCTGTGATTATTTTGACAAGCCCATGTATTAAAAAAGTATGAATTGTTATAGCTTTCCCTTTAAGAAAATCTTATTGGCTGATGTATGGCTTCAAGTTATACTAGTGGAATGCCATGCTTTCCATTGTTTTTATTATTAATACATTGCATCAAATGAGAAAGATGATAAAATACCGATGTCGCAACCCTCTCAGACGATTAGATAGACTAGATGATATCGCTTTACATGCCGTCATTGCATGTGATTGTGTCCTGAAATAGCGCAGGTAACAGGTATTGCCGGTCTAAAGGTTTCGTACTAATCTCGGCTGCATATTGAGAGTTATCCTTTTCCGTCAGGGCTTGTATATCATCCGCTATGATCTCACGTTTTGAATTCTGCTCGATTCGTGCTTTGTTAGATATAGTTATGGGTACAGTTAAGGGTTCAAAGTCCATTGGCATATAAATCTTACGATGTGGCTAGTAATTTTGATTAGTTGACCTTTGATCTTCTTGACTGCTCTGATCTCTTTTTTTTTTTTTTCTAATCGATCTTAGTCAGCGATAAAACAGAACAGCTCACTTACACTTGAAACCATCACATGAGTGTATCCCCGAAACAAAAACCCAAATTAAAACAACTCAATACCAAGATCAACATTTGTCAAGTATTTATAAAATCCTTGTGATTGGCTGACAGTGACAGCAAAGACAGCAAACGTATTAAAATAAATCCGCCTAGTTTTACACAAAATATCTTCATATTATTCGTCATGTTTATAGTTTTTCTAAAAGAAAAGTTCTGTATAAAAAGGTTTTGTTGAAATGAAGCTCAAAGACATATACAAAATCGATATACACATTGGCTAGAAAAGTCATGGCGTTAGAGTATCAAGTTTTTGCGGGCGTCGACAGACTAATTGTCTGAGCTTTCGTCTAGTCCGTCGTCATATCGCGGGCTCACTTCCTAGCTTGTTGGTTGCGCATTTTACACGGAGTGGAAGATTGGTCGATTTGGTCATTCCTTCCTCGTGTTTATCACAATTTACGGCTATGAATTGGACTTGAACCGTCTCTAAAATATACAAGACATGCAGGTAAACCGTTACAGCGTCTACCACAAGAATTCTGCCTCGACGAAATCGTCCCGTTCTAGCTGAACTCTTTACAAGAAGTCAATGGCCGAAATAAACAGCGACACAAGCAGTGGGGAGAATTCTGGCAACAGTAATTCATCCGATAAAAGCAAATCTTCCAAGAAATCAAGATCTTTATGGACTCAGAATTGGACATCCAAGTCTTCTCAAGACGGTACGATAGGTTTTACATGCTTGTGGCCAAGCTGACTCGTTGATCTTTCCGCCCACAAAAGTTGCAAAACGCTTGTGTTAGTGATCATTTAACTCATCAACTTTTTCTTGATGTTCTTGCTTTTCTTTTTACCATTATTAGGGGGCGTTGTTGGAGCAAGGAACTCTTGCTATGACGATTTAATGGACAGACAATCTGCGTCCAAAGCTGTGGCGATTGTTGTACATACTGCAAGCAAGCGGGGATATGTACCATTGTGCACAGAGTTTGCTGCCCTCATTCGTGAAAATAAAAGGTACCGTAAATGACAATTTGCAATCTTTCCAACGAGTGGTTTTTTAGAAAGAAATGCGTGCTATCTACATACGTTCTCAACATGTACTTTTTAAAAAGTATAGTCGCAATAGCTGAACGAAACCTTGACTTTTGCTGGATATCATGTTTCACACATCGAAATTGTTGACCAAAACTAGAAATCTCGACTGTGAAGGAATGTATTGCTCGAGTGCTACCTCAAACCCATTCTTTCTTCAATCTCTGGTATTGTGCTAATTATGATGTAGATTATTTAGGTTACGGTAGAGCGTTTCCGGTCAACCGTAAATTTGAAGCAGCTAAAATTTCTGTCAAGGCATGCAAAATATTTTTTTTTTCTTTGCGAAGAAACTTTTCGAAGCTTGATTACTAGTAGCTATTAAAAATGCTTGCTAACGCTAACGAACATCCATTATTTTAAGGGGGCAATGAACCAGAAATCTTTCATTAATTTAACTTCATTATTTTGCGAGTGCAAGACAATCTGTCTGTAATTTTTCCCCATGCAATGATCTGTTGGATTTTAGCCAAGACCAATTATATCTCATCAATAATGTGAGGGCTGCCATTTATAAAAACATTGTTTTTTTAAAAAAAACTTAGGCAGCAAAAGGGACCCTATTGTTTTAAAATGAACAAAGGATCGTTGATATGAAAAGGTCTTTTTATTAAGTACTACTGCTGCACATTTGAAGTATATCAGTCAAGTAGTTTTGATGCCATTGTAAAAAAACCTATCGTGATTGTAAGCACTAATACATTAATTCAATTAATTGAAAAGATCTATTTATTACTTGCATTTAGGGACAGCTATTTAATGTATGCATGGGGTTGGCCAATTGCAAGTTTCTCCGTATCTTTTTTGCAGTGTGTTCAACGATATTGTTTGTTTTGTTATATTTTTTGTTTTGTTATATTTTTTGCAGCATGTGATGTTGCACAATATTTTTTGATGATCATGACCTTGCTAAAAAATTTGGGGGATCTCGTCAAATATTGAATGGTTGGTCCCTTAGAAGTAATTAATGCAGTGGACATTTGTAACATATTCTAACTGGTACATCGAAATCATTTTTTAGAAATATAAAAGTGAATTAACTAAAGGCATACATACTGAAACCATCATCAGGTACAAATAAAATATGCACATGCATACATCAATTTAAGTGCAAGGAGAACAAAAGATATTGTTCCTTACTGATAAGTAAATAACTTCATTCTTATCGAGTCTGTTTGCACATAGAGATGTGGTCTGCGATCTTCAATCACCAACATTTTGAAGATCAAACAGTCCAGTGGAGTTTTGCATCTCTTCTGGACTTTGACATTTTTAGTTCTTAGGTGTTCAAGGCTGTGTTCGCTGCGAATATGTTTGCCGATTGAGCTTGACTTCGACTTGTGTTCTACTAACACTGGTGGAGCTCTTGTGAAGTAAAACCTATATTTTTTTTGTTCTTCTTGCAAGTATGTGCATATTTTATTTATATCTGATGACGGTTTCAGTATGAGAAAGAAACGTCATATTTCGCTCCCTTTAATTCCCATTAAATTACTGTAATAAATAACTTTCTTTTCTGACCTATTACCACTAACATAAACCAGCAGCTAATTAAGTTTATCAGTATTCTGTTGCCATTAGTTTTTATGCCTTAAAAAATGCAAAAGTATTTATTTCATGTAATATATTACATGAAATAAATCATGGCATTATATATATTAATAAATTGAATTGGTTTGAACTTGTGGTCGGTTGGTAATCAATGTATTTTTTAATAAAAAATTCCATGTATACTTAAGCAACATGAAGTTTGAGGTAGCACTGACTTGACACCAGTAAAGGCAACATGAAATTGAGATGATCTCTCTATTTGGAATTCCCCTGAAATGTAACACTGCTATTTTTCAATTTTTGTCCATTCTACACATGATTTCATGAACTGGACGCATGATTGTTAACAGACATGTTTCTCATGTTTCAAGTGGAATCAACTCATAGTTTTTACTGGTATATTGTTAAGCTGTATCCAAAGTGTTACTGTGATACAATGGTAAAGTGCAAAAAGGTTATGAACCATTTCCAGATGTGGGCTGTTAAGCATGCATGCCATCACGTTCATGACAAAACCACATCTAATTATATTTTATATCTTCTTCAAAAATGGATTTTTATGATGTTCTGTCATTACAACAAACTGAATTTACAATGAAAAGTCTTCCTTCCAAAATGTTTACTGGCCACTAATAATGTAATTAGAGATATGTAATTCTCCCTTATGGAAATTAGTATAAAATATGCCTAACATGCATGTGATTATGCATGCATCAAACGGATTTGAAAGGTTATTTATAGATAACTAGACTATTGTGAAAGAAATGGGCTGTCTTTGACCTCAGTCTCATGTCTTGACAGTAAATTTTTCTATTCTAAAAGCTGTCTAGAATGCTCAAGAATCTCAGCTCACCAAATCCACTAAGATTATGTGCAAGGTTTAAGTCATCAAGTGTTGTGTTGTCTCCAGTTAATTCCTGCTAGTTTCCATGAATAGAATTGGTATTATTTATCATGTGTCTGACAAGTAAAATGATATATGATATTCCAAGAACAATAATGCTTAACCATGCCAGTTTTTCTTATTAACCTTTAACTTTGTTAAAAGATAGTTTAAAAGTGCTTTCTTTTCATTGTCTAGTTCTATGTGTTATGTCAAAAAAGATTTCAAAAATGTTTCAAAAGTGCCCACATTTAGCATTGTAAATGGTTCTTTTTAATTACTTCAAAATGTAGATAAGAACAGTAGATCTATACATTTGATTGTATAAAAAAAATCATCTAGTTTTTTACTGATTATGATTCTAAAGTAGTAGTATATGATATGAAATGTACATAATTATCTGTATAAATTTAAAACATGTTCATGATATTTTTACAGTAAAGTAAAAGAGGTTCCCGTCCATAGCTAAATGAAGACTTTCCTCATTATAACAATATAAACTTGATGATGACTGCAAAGTCATTTATTTTCTTGTTTTGTATCAAATCAATACAATATTTTAATTTATAAATGGTTTAATTGATATGTTTCAGTAGAAATATTTTGCAGTGTTCTAAGATATTTTTCTTTTTGTTAAATATAAACTATAAATTTTATCCTTTAGTTATGTCCTGGTGAAATATGTGTAAATTTGTATGTAATTATCAAGAAAAGAAAGTTAAGCAAGGGGATATTTTGCAATGTAAGATAAAATATTTGTATATGTCCTACAGAAATATGTGTACTAAATATTTGTAATGTATTTAGCAAGAAAAGAAAGTAAAGCACATGTAAGAAGTACAAGATGTAAAAGTATTACAATGATTACTTATTTCTGGACAATAATTTACTGGAATATGTATCCAGAACTATAATGGTACTATAACTATAACTATGTTATATGTCACAGACTGTAATAATAGTTTCAGAAACCAATGAAAGCACAGATTTCTAAATTAAACAGATATTAGCAAACTCAGGATGTACGTAATGGCAGGAGTGATAGGGCATGTCTCTTATTTCCTGTAAAAATGTTTACTGTGGCCTTATTTCTATGTTAAGATGAGGTGTGCTTGTATGCACATACAATGGCTCCAACCACCGGCCACTACCTCAATCTTTTCCATATCAACATTAAGAGAATCATAAAGACTATTTATGAATGACCTTGATGTCTTGGAGTATAATATATTAGTACGTTTCCAACAAGTTCAAGATGTTATTGTTCGAAAGGATGAAACATGCTTGATTGAAAACACGGAATTTGGTCATCCAAAATGTGTCTCGACACTCTCCTAGCAAGGTCACTGGCCGTGTACAAAGACATGTAATTACAAGATCTATTTGTTATGTAAATTAATTTTATTTTGTTTATTAATTTTTATTTTTAATTATTTTAATCAGCTTTAAAGATTAAATATCAAATCAATAGTGTCAATAATGTTTTTTTATATATTGAATCGATAGTGTTTTTTTTTTTGCATAGTAGGCATTTTAAGGTTAAAACGCTGGGCTAGAAACTTCACATGCATATACAAAGCTATTTCGGAACAGCAACTTATCCACTAAATCAAGCCATGTAGGAAGTTATCAGGGACTTTATTTGATATCATATCATCCCTTTCTTACCAGGAAAAAAAGTGACATTCTTGTAATGATGTATTTTATTTTAGTGGTGAACTCATCTTTGATGGTGAAATGTGAAGTGCAGAGAAAGACTGTTGATTTTGGTGTCCATTGCTTCCGCACGCTCAGATCCTCAAAATGTCAAACCTCAACATAGGCAGTGTTTTCCAAACTGAACACTCCAAGGTGTCATGACCCATCCCTTATACCACGTTTCACTCTCAATGTTTCCCTGTATATCTATGTACCGTATGACATTGTTTTAGAATTGTGAATTGGACTATTTGTTAACCATACATGTATATATTTTGGTATTTTCTTTTCCAACACTCTACTGTAAAATATGGCGACCAATCCCTTACATCCAGTTTCAATCTCAATATTTCTCTGTAGATCTATTAATAGTATATGAAATTGTTTTTGTATTTGACTTGATTTTACTATTCACACGCACACATTGTAATTTGTTTTCTCGCATTGTATGCACACGCTCATAGTTTGTTTTTTCTTACGAATTGTAACAATCTTTCATTCCTCTGAAGATGGCCGTGAAGGCCAAATGCTTAGGAGAAGTTTTTTAGAATTAAAAGGTTGAGGACCAACAACTACTATTATGAATTAAAATTCAACCAACAAACATTTGTTTGTTTTTGTATTGTCAATATTTTGGATTATTTCTTAACCATATTTGTTTTTAATCCTTTATACAGAATGGAACTAGAAATCAACCGATTAAAGTTCATTATTAACCAGATGCGCAAAAAGGGAGTCACTGCATACCCTGCTGAAATGAATCAATGTTACTCATCATCATCTGCTAGTGAATCTGGCTCTGGTGGTTCCCAACCTTTAAAAATCAAGAAACCTCAGTCTAAGGTACAACAGAAAAACCTAATACACAATATCAACATATTGTGACAACCACGTTTTGAAATAGATTTTATTACGGTACAGTTGATCTATACCAGACTACCTGTAATTATTATAATGTATATTATTGCTGGATGGTTAACAAGCTTTATTCTTCCCACTACTATTCTGATTCAGTCTTCCTTCAAACTCTGCTAGGGAAAAGTGATCAGAATGTGAAGGAGCATCTCTGACTATCTGTTTTATAATGTTAAAACAGTCAATTTTGTGTTGATATGGACATTATATATGTCTCTGTTGTTGGTAATGTCTTCCCAGACCACATCAATAGTTGTCATATTTCCCACATTATTGCAAATCATCTATGATTGTGTAGCCTGCGGGCTGTAAGGAAGAGAAAAGGAAAGACCGCCTGCCTACAAAGGATATGTTTTTGAGTTGTCTGGTCACCAGATAACAGGAACTACTGATTGGCTAAATTGCTATCAATCAACACAAGATGTCATCTCAACTGTCATTTCTAAATGAAAGTGTGACAAAACCCAGAATGGCAGCCAACACTACCTACTTTTATTGTTGGTTTGCAATTTGGTACGATTCCAATTTCGATTTGGTACGATAAACCTTGACCAGTTCTTATAACTAAATAGAATAATATACCAACGGATTGAAATTCAAGCTATATGTTTATTATACTTTCAAAAGTCACTTCTAAATCTGGTTTGGTATAGATGACCTTTAGATAAAACAATGGTAAAAATGAATACATTAGCACACCTGCATGAAACACTTTTGTATCTAAAAAATCAAAGAATATACAACACAAAGAAAAGTAGTATCGAAGGGAATAATGTTAAATTGCATTCTCCTCTGAGTATATTTGACAACCCAGGGAGTGTTACTCGATCAAGTAACCGACGGTGTCAAGTTATGTACATTCCTTAAGCGGCTACTCGAAAACATACTGCAGGCAGGCCATCGCACAGAATCCTATTGTCTTTTTGGACATTTACTTACGGCCCTTAAATTATTCAAAATAGACATAATTCGAATAAATTATCGACATTGATAGTTCTGATTGGTTGTTTAAACGGCTGATTAGATGAAGTTCTGAAGGGTTTACAAAATAATAATTTCACTTGTCCGACTTAAGCCGATTTATTACCGAGAA
>JAUPMH010156222.1:2941-13501 GCA_032270665.1 Metridium farcimen
GATGGCTATGAAGTTTATGTTCGTGAAGTGCATCTTCATCATCTTCATGAGTTCCTTCAGAAACTTTATCACTTTTATGATGCTTTTGTACATGATCATCGTCATCACTTCCATAACGTTCTTTAGATATATCTTTATCATAGTCATTATTTAGTTCCGACATTTTATGTCCATGACGGTAATGATTGTGATGCCTGTTACGGGTATGAGTTGCTGTATATTGCTGAGGACGGTAGATGCGATGTTCGTCTCTTTTCTCGCTGTTTTCATCGGGTCTGTAGATGTATCTTTCGACATCATTATCATCATCTATCTGACTGTCTTGATCTTCATCAATTAATGGATCAATCAGGTTTTCCTCCTCCTCATCATTATCATCAACTGTTTGTCTATCTGTACTCAAATACCTAGGGCTATGACGCACTCTTGAAAACTTATTTCTCCTCCGTTTGTGGTAGTTGATATGACCTCGCTTTTTGAACGCGATTTCTTCAATAACTTCAGAAGGATAACTCTCCTCTTTCTCCGTCAAAAAATTGTCATGTCTAGGATTAAATGCCTCAGAAGCCGTTTCTTTATGATTGTGATGTATAAAGCTATGCTCAGATGAAGGCGCGTTCTCAGATGTCTTAATAATCTCGTTCTCCGACTCGGGAAGTAGTTCGGTGACTTCTTGCTCTTCAGATGGCTCCTGTATAGGAAGCGAATCTCCAGCAGTGTCATTCTGCGTGGAAAGTTTAGCAGCATGCGTTATTTTTGGTAGTTTTGTAGTTGGCGCAGTAGAATCAGTTAGGTGTTGTTTCTTGTCCGATTTCAAAGAGCTTGCGTCCTTTTGAGAGCTTGATTGGTGAAGATTATTTGATTGCAAGTGAGGAGTAATATGGGTTGGGTTTGTCAGGGAAGTACTTAGAGCTTCAGAAGCGTGAGTGGTGTTATTCTTCATATTGTTTTCAGAAGTCAGGTTTATTACACCGGATTTTGTTGGTGGCATATCAGTGACTGGGGTCTTAACTTCAACAGTTGAATCAGTTTTCACGGTATTGCTACTTTCATTCACTTGTTCTTTTGCCAAAGATTTTGTTGGTGGCATATTAGTGACTGGAATCTTAACTACAACAGTGGAGGCAGTTTTCACGGTATTGCTACTTTCATTCACTTGATCGTTTGCCATAGATTTAGACTCATGTTCTAGTACATTTGAAACGGCTGGTATGTTTACATTTCCATGTGCTTGCACATTGGGTTCAGACTTGTGCGACAGAGATGATGAAGCTACTGAAGATATTTTTACATTTCCACTTGCTTGCTCATTCGCTAGCAATTGGGCCTTTGAATGCATTAGAGTAGGAGCAACTGTTGTAGCATTTGGAACCGACGTACTATGAGTAGTGTAAGCGCTAGTTGGGTTATGTGTTGTGTTTTGCAAAGTAGCATCAGATGAATTTACTTTGTTCGCGCCGAGAAGCGTTTTGTTCTTGTTCAAACCATGACTATGATGTTTGGTTTTGTGTAGAAGAAGGGATACTTCTTTTTCGAGGAACTTGTTCTCCTTCATAACTTTCGACAAGCCTTGTAGCACTCTGTCCATCGAGGTAGAAGGGCGATGATGCTTGAAGTTTTCTTTGATTAATGATCCTGTATCATGTAGGCGAGTATGATTCTTAAATTTACCCTTATGTAATTTTTGCTTGCGTTTTGACTTTTTTGGTGCAACTTTCTTGTCTTTTGTTGTTGTCTTAGGTGTTTGTAAGTGGTGGTTGGATTTTGTTTTTCCACTTAACCGATGATGGTCGTCTTCCCGATGTTTCTCTTTCACGATTGGTGTCTTTTTCTTATGGTTCGAGCTCTTCCTAGTTCCTATTTCTTGCTGATTCAAATGTTCTTCTGTAAAATGCACAATTCTAACAGGCTTATGTTTGGATATCTTTAACTTAAACGGCGAAGCAGGCGCTTTGGAATTGCCTTTTAACATGTACGCTATCATAGGCTGATAGGGTGATTTTCTTGCTGGGATGATTTCACAAGCGTAGCTGCTCTTGCACTTTACAGTAAAGCAGTTTTCTAAGAACATGAAAATTAAGTCGCAGTGATCTTCCTTGCAGCACGTATCAAGGCATTCTTGGGATGTATTTAGTTTTCCATGTGATTTAAACTCGCCTGAGTCGTATCCTTTCCTTAATGTTACTTCTTTGTATACAGTTGAATGCTTGCAGGTCTTATTGTGCCGTTTAAGAGTCGGTACTTCAGGCTCGATAGAATCAAATACATTGTTCAAAATCGGTCTTTGAGGTAGCTTTGGTATAGTGATGTGACGGATTCGGATGATTGAAGGGTTAAACCCAGGTAGAACAGCGTTTGTAGTTTGGCATAGGTAGTCGTCGAAACATCGAACGAGATAGCATTGGCCGTTCAGAAAATACGCCAAGTCACATGAATTTGATTTACAACAATGAACTGCACATTTCGTGATACTTTTGGCTCTTCTATCGAGTTTAAATTTCCCAGCATGCAGTCCTCCCCTCAGAGTAACACTGTGAAGCACTTGTCCCTTTCTACAAAGAGTGTGGCGGTGTTTTTCTTTCGTCTTTTGATGATGCATCGTAGGTGAGTTAGACAACACTTGCTCTATAGATAGATTCGTAGCTGTCGCTGGGGACATAGTAGGATAGTTGTCATGATTTAGCACTCTCTGACTTGGTGTAGTAGGTGGTTGGAAATGAGAGGGACTGTATGTTGGCCTGGGCGACGTTGCAGGGTTCTGATGGATGTCTTCAGGTTTTCGAGTAACAGGAAGGCTAGTCACAAAAGGTGACAGATTATCAGTTGAAATTGGCTTTGTAACTGGGTGCTGGTGAATGTCTTGTACATGATGTTTAGGTTTTGGGCTAACAGATAAGCCAGTAGCATGGGATGGTTGATTGTCAGTCGTCATTGAAGTTGTGTCTTGATGCTTGTGTATTTGTACATCAGGTTTTCGACTTAAAGGAATGTTAGTAACGAAAGATGACGGGCCGCTAGTTGGTCGAAGCCGTGTTGCTGTAAGGCCATGAACTAATAATGGACCATACTTAGGCCTGGGTGTGGTTAATGGACTACTTGTTGGTCGATTTCGTGTCGCTAGATGGCTATGAAACAATGATGGACTATACTTAGGCATTGGTGTGGTCAATGGTGTCGTTCCTTCTTGTTTTTGATCATTATGTGAATGCAGGTTAAAGTTCATGGGGTTTTCTATTGTTCTTTGTGTTGTGGGCTGATGATCTTGAAATCCTGATTGACTCTTCTCTTTCGGGTGGTGCAGATTGTGTATGGATGGGTTTGGCGTAGGTCTTGAGTCGGTAAGAGGATGTTTATGCAAGGACGGCGAAGTATGTTCGGGTTTTCGCGTTGTAGGACCAGTATTAAACAACGGTTTCCCTAATTCGATTAAGTTGGTAGGTGAATGCCCATGATAAAGAGATTCACTGTGAACTTTAAATGAACTATGAGACGTAGTATGATCGGGTTCTTTCGATGGATTGTTTTGTAGGGGCAATGGTCTAGGTGTAGTTGGTGGGTGTAGCTTAGTTCTCATTACCCGAGCTATCTTTGGGTTAAAGCCAATAGCTAAAGCAGGCACACTCTCGCATTGTTTTAAATCATTCTTCGAACAAGTAACAAGGAAACAGTGTTCTAGAACCATGAAAGCGACATCACAGATCTTGTTCTTGCAGCAATGCTCAATACAGGCATCCATGCCATTTATCTTGTCAACCTCATGGAAAAGACCTGCCTTTAGACCACCTTTTAGAGTATGGTTATGCAGAACAGGACCTGCAAAACAGTCTTTAGGTAATCCTTGTGAAGGTTTGTTAATAAATCTACCGGTCGAAGCAGTTGGCATCTTTTGATCAACTTCAAACAAATGTTTGTTGTGAAGCTTAATATTCGATTCAGTTGGCAAATGTTGACCAATATGTTTTGGCTCCTTAACAAAATTATCCGTTGATGATGTTGGTATATTTTGACCGCCATTTTGTGAAGGTTGGTTAATAAACCGACCAGTCGACACTGTCGGTATATTGACATTCACGTCGCCTGTATTGCCGTGATCTATAGATCCTGATGGTAAAGCTGTTGTTGTTTTGCTTGTAGGTTTCGTAGCACTATTATCACTGTGGTCTCCAACGAATTTATCAACCAGTTCTTTCGCTTCTCCGTGAAGCACTCCGCTGTTTGTTCCTTTAGTGTTATCATGAGTTGGCTTTCCATCAGCTAACTGCTCTTTATTCTTTATTTCTCTATCTTTAGTACTATTGTATGAGTGCAATATCGTAGGTTTTTTCGGAGCATCTGTCTCAAGATCGATAACCCCAACATCATCACCACCGTTCGATTCCACATGTAGATTTTGATGTTCGTCCATTTCCGTTGAGTTCGTTGCAGGTTCTTCAAAATTTGATGCAGCTAGATTTTTCGCATTCAATGCGGCGCCAAGTGATGGGCCCAAGACCTCTGTGTTTTCCTGCTGATCCATTAGCTGATTTGGAGTGTGACTCGCTTGCTCAGTCGGCGATGCAACGGGTATGGAAGTTTTTACCGTAGCTGTTTCCATCGGAGATTTACTTGTTTTTACTTTCATAACAAAATCACCAATCAAGTTCTTGTCCTGCTTTTGTTGCTTGATCTTGTGTTTGCTCACTCCGAGACGAGAACGAGTTGGAAGTTTACGACCTTGCTTGTTATTTTTATGTCCTGTGCTTCCATTCTTGTTCTTACGCGCAAAGGTTTTCATTTCGAAATAGTATGGAGGTAAGGTAGTCGGTTGTACTGCTTCGTTAGTTACTGGCTTCGCTGTTGTTTCAAATGACAGAATCGAGTCATCTCCGCCGGAACTTCCACTGAGCGGAAGATACTCAGTCACTGAGTCTTGCACGTCTCCTTTCTGAATGGCTTCGTCGAGGTTTTGTTCACCATTTTCAATCGATCCAACATGAACTTTAGTATTTCCTTTCCTCTTCCTTTTGTACTTTCCATTGTGAGGCTTTGTAGGGAGTGTTGTACGGCGTCGTGTGGGCTGGCTTACGTAAAAGCTAGACGGTTTAGCGATGTCTTCTCTTGGAACGCTGAACCTCTGAGTTGGCAAAACTGTATCGTGTAGAATCTGAGGGTTCATGAGCGAGAACAACATCTTTAATTGAGCTGGTGTAAGTTTTTTGTCCTTCAAAGACGCTCCCGTTTTTACTTTAGTAGGTTTAGCATGACGATGGTTTGTACTCTTTCTGGTGGGATATGTTTTGTCCATACTTGTAGTTGGACTGTTTTTCTCTTTATTTTTACCTTTTTGTTGTGGTAGATTTGTGTGGTCTGTTACTACACGTGTAGGACTACTTTTACTTATGTTCGGAGTAGGTATATCTTTTCTCTGTTTTGCATTAATATTTATTGATTTCAGACGAGTGAAGCCAGCGAAATGGTTATCAATTGGAAGGTGGGTTGTATCTGTCCTTGCTGAAGTAGGATTATTGTGAACAATACGGGTTGAAGGCCGATTTTCTTGGTGTAAGCTTAAGCGGCTACTCTGAGTAGGCCCAATTGGAGAGTTCTCACTTGTGTCTTTAAGAGCCTTAGTTTGATCGTGATTCAAAGTGTTCATATTTGAAGTGTCTTTGTTTGTTTGTGATTGAGATCGCACGGGGAGGATCGAAATACTCGAGTTGGAATGGATTGAAGTACTTGCAGTTGGTTTAAGTGATTCAGCAGCTGTCTCAGATTTTGAGAAACTATGCTGCTCTTCTAAAAACGACGTAAGATCGGATCCATCGCTTTTGTCTCGCGAAACAAATGCAAGTCGAGGTGAGTAATGACTGCGTTGGGCTGGAACGGGTTGGCACGAGCTTTTACTAAAGCATTGTACCAAGTAGCAGTTCGATTTTAGCATTAACGCGACGTCACAAGTACTACTGGTACAGCACTTGGAAACACAGGCTTCCATACTCTCAACCCTCCCCTGGTCTTTGAAATAGCCCGATCTAATGCCGGAACGTAGCGTAACATTGTAAGAGATCGGGCTATTTATACAAGGAGAGTTGAGAGGAAGCACGTTTTCTCCTGAAGAAGTCGAACCTAGCCCAGCTTTCGACTTGTTTTGTGTTGAGCTGTTGTTTAATGTTTTAACGCTCGCACTCAACTTGCGAGGAGAACCTATGTCAATGGTCCTCGATGGTGTTGTCTTAGAACTGCTAGATGGTAGTTTCCCAAGATGACTTTTGCTGTTTGCTTTTGATGTTGTAGAAGGTCGTCTCTTTTCAAGACTACTTGGCGATGGAGATTGCACTATAGTTGCAAGACCATTTTGTAGAAACATATTGTTCTTAGAGTTCGATGGATAATATTTTTTTGCATTTAGAGCTTTTGCAGGCGTAGATTTGCTAGAAGGTTTGTTTCTAAGCAGACTTGGCGATGGAGGTGTATCCAATGGTTGAATAGCATTTTGTAAAAGTGCACTGCTTTCTGATTTTGATTGAAGTGATTCGTTAGACGGACGTGCTTTTGCCGCCTTGGAAGTGTCAGAAAATTTGTTCTTAAATATATTTGGCGATGGAGATGAATTTAGCGGTTGAAGAGCATTTTGTAAAACCACATGTTTATCAGTTGCTTTGTTTTTCACTGGCGTTTCTTTCTTTGGCTGAATAGCTTCAGCTAAATTTGAATCACTTTGCGACTTTGTGTCAGCTGGTTGTGAATTATTTGGCTGAATAGCTTCAGCTAAATTTGAATTAATATGTGATTTTGTATCAGCGGGCATTTCTTTTTTTGGATGAATAGCTTCTGCTAAAGGTAGATTACTTTGTGATTTTCTATCAGCCAGCTGTGAATTTTTTGGCAGAATAGTTTCTGCTACGATTGGATCATTTTGTGTTTTGCTAGTTTTGGCTATATTTGGCTGTGTTGTCTCTTCTGTTTTAATTAAGTCACTTTGTTTTTCGTTTGTTTTGATTTCGAACGACGTTTCTGTCTTGGTCTTTAGAGCTTCTGCTATGGTTAAATCAGGTTGTTTATCCATTGTTTTGCTTTTGATTTGCAGGTGGTCGATTGATGGCATAACCTTTGACTGATTTCTAACACCTTGGGTGTTGGCCTTAACATCAACACTGGATCCAACCAAAGAAACAGTCGGCTTGGCAAATGAATTAAATTCAGTTTCTCCAAAAGCTTCTAAAAGCAAATCAACCGAATGTTTTGTTTTAGATTTCTTTGAACGCGTTGTGCTATGTAGATCTTTCAAATGAACGCTGTTTAGACCTTTGATTTGTGTAAACATTGATGTAGGATGGACGGTTTTAGCTATGTACGAAGAATGAGTAATATCGCTTTGTGATGTATTGGAATCAAACGCTGTCGATTTGTGTTTTGAGGTTGAATCTTTTGATTTAACTAAGTTGTTGTCTAATCCAGTAAAAGCTTGACCTAACAAGTCCATGCCAGTAAGCTCAGTCTTCTTAGATATCTTTGCCCTCCGTGATACATAGCCCAACCTCGGTCGGTATTTTAATGTCCTCGCGGGAACAGACAAACATGCTTCTTTGTTCTTACAACGCACTAGAAAACAATCATCGAGAACCATAAAAGCGACATCGCAATGTTTTTCTTTGCAACACTTTTCCTGACATTTCTTCATGCTTGAGGTGGCACCACTGTCAACAAAGTGCCCAGATTTAAGTCCCTTTCTCAAGGTGACATTATACTGAACTTCGCCTTGGTCGCAAATACTCGAGTCTTCATCTTCTTGTATTGTATGCATATCCTTTGGTACTTTAGTTGGACTAATAGCACTTGTTATTTGTAATGGTTGTGAAATCGCAGGAGTGTGTTGGATGTGTGGAATGAAAGAGCTCTCACCAATTGGTATGTGAGCGAGTGTGGAAGATGCACTCATGCGTTTACTTGAGCTGTGAGTGAGTATTGAGGTTTCTGTTAAATCTTCTGATGGAATTTTTCTAGAAGTACTTAGCGTTTGATCAAGTACTGTTGATTTTTCCAAACCTTCCGAAACTGTCTCACTGCTGGCATAAATTACATTGTGCCTGTAAACTGAAGATGTTCTTAAACCTTCTGTTGGAGTTTTACTGCTCGCCAGACTTGGCGTACGAATGAATACTGACGAAGCACTTGAGTCACCGTAAGGTTTTTCAGCGTTTATCGTTCTTAACATTGAGGGTGATGTTGACAGAGTGAATGGAGTCCTCAAAGGCTCAAGTACATGAGCAAGCTTGACCTCCTCACGTTTTTCTCTCGAAATGTACGCCAGTTGTGGATTGAACGTAAGGTTGCGTGCAGTCACAGGCTCACATCCATGTTGATCGAAGCAAACAATCGTGTAGCACCGAGTTAGAAGCATAAACGCCACAGAACAACGCTGCCATTGACAGCAGAGTCGAGCACATGCTTTCATATCTTTTACAACACCTTGATCTTTGAATATTCCAGCACGAATTCCCGCGCGGACGGTGGCGTTATAATGCACAACCGACCTCGCACAAGTTTGATTTCGATTCTTACGAGAATCATGTCCATTCAGACTTCCGTGCCTTCCTTCATGATCGTTTGTCTTACTCTTATTGCTTTCTCTAAAGAAATCTTCAATTACCGATGGCGTCATCGTCGGGGAGGAAAAGTGACGCAAGGAACGCGTGCCTCCATTTTCCTGAGTGATCACTGTTGATGCATTGGAGTGTTGAATCAAAGAGACGAACTCTTGTTTATTATTGTTTTTAAGTGACGGTGTTTGTAAATACTTAGCAGGTGATGCGGGTGTGGGTTGGGCACTCTCGTCATTTAAAGTGCTTTTAGAGATGCTCGCATGAGTGGAGTCTTTCAGACTTAATGGAAAAGCCTCTGGTATCATCTCTTTTCTCGACCCTCCACTTTCCTTCATTTTATTTTCTCCAATAAAATCAGAACTCTTTTTACTGACTGCCTCAACACTACTCGTGCTTGCTACCATTTGACTTGTTCTAATTCCACTCGAAGACTGGATCATATCCGATATCAGTCGACCAATCACATTTCGTTCTGTCGGTTGCCTAGTAACGCGTACAATTCGTGTTTTGAATTGTTTTGATTTTGCGGGAGCGGATTCACATGCGAGAGTATCGTAACACGACACCAAGAAGCATCGATTAAGGACCATGAAAGCGACGTCACATTTATCTTCGGCACAGCAGTTCTGGCTGCATTCGTCAATATTGAGGACCTCACCATTATCTTTGAACGCACCAGAATCGATTCCTCCTTTCAAAGTAGTATACCTCTCCACTTTGCCAATGTGGCATTTGCGTGCTGCTTTAGGTGTTTTATCTAGCGCTGACATTGATGCCAGTGCACCTGAATTTGCTGTAGTGGATAATTCAAGCTCTTTGTGCTGAATAGACAAAATGGACTCCTTATGGGAGATTATTTCAGAGCTGAATGAAGGCGATGATTTTAAGTTCTTTGAGCGACTTGCGGTTGTAGAAGTTTTATGGCCGTCGTGAACTTTGATACCTTGAAGTTCTTGATTGTATTTTGAGCTTGTTCTATTGCCTATTAAACTTGAAGGTGATGCTTGGATGCCGTTAATTTTGCTTCCGCTCTGAGAAAATTCAACTGTTTTACGATTTGATCTTTCCAAGAAAGCAATTCTTGGACGAAACGAGGTAATTCTTGCTTTAACGGGCTTGCATTTTTCGTCACTGTAACATGCAACCGAGAAGCAATTATCCAAAATCATGAATGCCACACTACAGTTGTTTTCCTTGCAACAGAATTTAACACACTCATCCATTGTTTTGACCGAGCCTTGATTTGAGAAAACTCCCGAATGAATTCCGCCCTTTAGAGTCGTATTGAAGTGCGTAGACGACGCTTTGCAAGATGGTGTTTGATCATTAATAGAAATACTGGTTTTGTTATTTGCAGGCCGTTCTCTCATAGCGTCTATAGTTTGATGTGGTGATTTAAGATGATGAGATGGAGTCACTGTAGTCGAGTGGGTAATGCTTGCGCTCACATCAGTCGTTTCTTTGAGGTTTTCTTGTGATTTTGTCTTTGCAGGGAAGACTTGGCGGACGTGTATTACTCTTGGTTGTACTTTTACATTCCAGGCAGGCACACTCCGACAGACTACATCATCTTTGCAAGTGACCAGGTAACAATTATCAATCAAAAGCAAAGCCACGTTGCAATTCCTGGAATTGCAGCACTTGCGCACGCAGTCCTTATCAGTGGAAACTGTACCAGCGTCTGTGAATTCACCAGCTTTGATTCCTCCGTCAAGTGTGGAATTGAAGTCAGTATTTGTATGGCTGCATAAGGAATCTGGGCTGTTCTCTGAAATATTGACGCCTTCTTTAATAGCAGATTGTAATGCATTGGTGATGGTAGCTTGAGTTTCCTTTTTTCCATTAGAAGTCTTTTGCATTGATAATAGTGATGATGATGACGGCATTGTTATTGTTATTGTTGTTGTTGTTGTTGATGATGATGATGATGATGATGATGATGATGATGATGATGATGATGATGATGATGATGATGATG
>JAUPMH010156334.1:0-13495 GCA_032270665.1 Metridium farcimen
ATCCAATCCTAGTACCTTAACTTAACTGACGTTTTGAGCTTTAGCCCTTCATCAAAGAGATAAAGCTTAAAACGTCAGTAAAGTCAGTCAACATTTTTTATGTTGTTACAAATTTCATTACATTAACTATTGTTTATATCAAACACCAACGCAGTCTATACTAGTTTATTCGCTAGTTTCCTTTTATATAGTTTATAAGTAACCATTTTTACTTTATTTGTTTCCTTGAGCTTACCAATATTATCAGCTACACCAAGATTATAAATGTGTTGTAGTAAACTAGGTGCGTGGTTCCCAGTTAGTATTCCAACTAATTCTATCCAAATTCGCTCCACAGAAATCATTTTCAATCCTTTTGCAGTTTTTTTGATAACTGCCAGCGTCTTTTCTTCATGCTGATCTGGATAGGTTGCAATTCTTCCATAAAATCTAAAATATCTCAAAATCCTTAGATAATCTTCTTGGATTCTAGATCTTGGTTCACCTACAAATCTTACACAATGCTCTTTCAAGTCTTGTCTGCCATTAAAGTAGTCATATAATGTACCATTGAGTTCTAAACTCATGGCATTTATAGTGAGGTCTCTGCGTTCTGCATCCAATTTCCAATCGTTAGTATATTTCACTTTAGCATGGCGTCCGTCTGTCTCGACATCAACTCTTAAGGTCGTTACTTCAAAATCGTTTTTATTTATGTGTGCTGTAAGGGTGCCATGTTGAAGGCCAGTTTCGATGTAACGAATTTGGTGCTTGTTGAAAAGTTCCATCATTTCATCTGGAGTAGCATTGGTTGATAAATCTACGTCTTTGGGTGCCTTTCCACTAAGCAAGTCTCTAACAGCTCCACCAACTATTCTCAACTCGTAACCTTCCTCAACGAACGCTGATGATAATGTCTTTATCTCTGGAGTTAGAATACTTTCAAATTCTTGGGAAGACATTTTACCAACCTCACCCTCCATGTTGGACTTGAAGCAATAATCTAAAAACTTCTTCACCACACTAAAACCACACTTGGCTTGCTTAATATGCTGTTTTCTTACTTCCCTAACAACCACACTTTGAAGATTAGACGACTCTCCTGTGAGGAGAAACTTAGCAAAAGTCCTTATCATAAAAAATAGCAAAACTCTTAATCATAATAATAGCGAAAGTGAATCCGCCATTTTGGAATACACCGCAAAGCTTCTCGGTAAGGCACAGGTAGCCCAAGCTAATTGTAAACTATCAATATTGAGAAATGTCGAAGCCAAAACAAAACATCCTAGTTAATCAAGTCTTTCTAAAGAGTTAAGTGGTCCCCATCCCCTTCCTGGGAAAGATGGCCGCATAGTTGTAACAGAAATCATCTTTGAGCCTCTCCCCACCGGATGTTAGGAAACAAGGGAACAGAAGCATGTGATATTTTCATGGGACAGGGGTCATTTTCAAATTATTTTCAGGGAACAAAAATACGATAAAACAACAGTATTTTTGTGATCATGGTAACAAAAGTCAAATCATTTTAAGAAACTGAGTTATTTTATTTATGAAGAACAAACTGCAAATTGTCCAGGGCATGAGCCCATTACCAGGGACCATGCACCTCCCCTGGTAGGGCTCGACTTTGCCACGTGCAGGGAGTATTTTTTTATGTAATTAGAGGATTCTAACCTATTCACTTTTATTTGCTCTTTCTTTATACTCAGACATTCATTCATTCATTTACCGGGACATGACGGTTGATTGACTGGTTGTGTGAAACTAGAATCACAATATCTAATGATATTTTATTACATTGTCCGATGTTATATCGCGTTATTGTGCGCGATAAATCTTATAATTATGCGTTTTGATATTTTTTTGTGTGTCTCAGTACGATGGCAGTACGATCATATTTTTGGCATGGGGGGGAGGGAGGGGGGAATTTTTGGAGGGGGTAAGGATCATTTTTTACAGCTTCCATGTTGGCGAATTTCTATCCTTGATGCTTGCAAAAATTTTCCTGAACGTGAAGCACAGAATTTCATCTTGACATTATATTTATTGAAAGGTTTGTTTTATTCCCATTGAACCAAGTGCACCATTAGTTATCGCAACAAATCAAGACTCATTAATATTCAAATTGGATAATTGTTTTCCGTTAACAGTCTGTGACGTATACGGGTTAACAAGCGAGGATATCGTCCTTGGAAAATGGCGATTATTGAAGCCTTTTCTTTAGAATCTAATCAAATTCAGATGTACAAGATGAAAGTTCAGTGATTTTTAGGCAAATGGGCAATTCGCAAGGAAGACCTGTGTCTGGTGAGTTGATATTTACTTAGCTCGCTCGGGATACGCATAACAATAGAAATACTATGCAACCACAACTAACGCTTGGAAACTTAGCCTTAGAAACTTTTACAGGAATCCAAAACAAATTATGTTCAATAGTTCCGACGTTTTGCATTTAAGCAAAGAAAACGTTTGAGACGTGTTTACATTTGATGATAAGAACAGTCCATGCCGAAGAAAGTATAAACTCCTTGCGTAGACATCGTCATTTCGTTTAGCGGTTCGTTTATGTCTTCTTGCAGCCGTTCATGCTGAGCTTTAGTTTTAAAGATACACAGTATAACACTTATTTATCGGTCCTGTAAACAAACAACTTGGAAACAATCATGAGCAAAGCCTAAAGTACACACATCTTAAGAGATCTATTTGAGAAGTTGATGAGTAGATGTGTTGTTTGGACAAGGTCAGTGAAGCTGGCACGATCCAACCTGTGTCTTTCCAAAGATGTAACTCTTCTCTCCCACGGATTTGACATTTAAATACAAACCAGCTGTAGAAATAGACAACAGATAAAGTAAAATAAGTAAGTTTAATTATTTAAATTGTTTAAGTAAGCGAAAAAAGTATTGAAATACGATGTGTTATCCCGTTTGCATTGATAACTCGATAATACCGCAACGTATCTAATTTGTATGCTTTAGTGTATTTTCGTTCTGGATCCTTTGCGATTAGGCCGCTTTCCGTGATTGACACTGACTAAAACTGATCACCGAAAACGGATTGAATCTTAAAAGTTTTTACTTCGAACAGAGCTTCGGACCATATACGAAATCAATCTATCTGGAAATGTTCATGACGGCCGTAAATTATGCATTAAGCTTATGTATTATCCGTCGAAAATGAACACATGGAGTTTGACTTGGTCCGGCTTTTATAACGCTTTACACTGCTAATCGGATTGTTGAAAATGTTGAAAGTTGACGGTGAAAATAGAGTGTTGGAACTGTCAAAAATGTGTGAATAGTTTAGCAAAGAAATATATCCCCTTACATAATGACAAACATTTGTAGGACTTGTAGTACTAATACCGTTTAACAAATTAGTCATCATCGTTTAATTTCTACGGAAATGCTTTTTCAAAATGTTTATTCGATGGCATTAGATGTGTATTTAATCAATTTATGTCCAGAACCCAAGAAATATTAATAGAAATTAAAAGTTAATGCAGAATATCAACAAAATCTTGCTGCGACAGGAATTACTTATGGCGTTGCCATGACTTTTGATTATCATGCTTCGAATCGGTTCTTCGATTCAATATGGAGAACGCACACAATGGTGCACGTTTATTTGATGAAAAGAACAATTATACATAATTTAAGTGCATGTTTTAGACTATTAGGAACTATTTTTATTATCACTTGAGTCAAGTATCATGGACATTTTGAATCTTTCCTACATTTGACCTTTAATAAATGACTCAGTTTATAAGTTTTAACTTCATATGCTTTGATTTGATCTCCATATAATAATCCTATTCTTAGTAAATCGGATAAGTGTTTCTGCTATAAAGTTCCATTCAAATAATTAGTAATCAGTCATTTTTGTAGCAATTAGTAATTCATATTTAGTAACATTTGTGTCAGCAACAATTAATTATTTTAAGATTTGATTGAGCTTTTAAACTTATAAGAGAAATTCAATAAATTGTCAGCAATAATTAATTATTTTAAGATTTGATTGAGCTTTTAAACTTATAAGAGAAATTCAATAAATTGTCTAATTTTAAACGTTTTTGTATTAATTTTTTGAAATCTTTTATTTGGCTTCCTAATATATTTGTAAGGTGCAATGTTTTTGAAATTATTGTTTCTGGGATGATTTTGAAAACATTTATACATAGCTCAGGGGTATCATATATTGTTTTGTTTCATCTTTGTATTGAGCTATTGTTATTGGCAAGTTTCAAACTGTTAATAGTATTAAAACAATAACAATGACAATAATTGAAAGTTATGAAACCTTCATCTATTTCACAATCCTCCTAAGTTCCATACATTCTTAAGACAACTTTTATAAATGTTTCCATAACTAAATGGTCAAACATAATTATAATATGATACAAAAAACTCCTATAATTAAATAGGAATTTAGCAACTGCACATATATTGCATACCTTATAATAGTGCAAGCAAAATTACTGACATTCTTTGTATCTGAGTGATTTCATTGTGCTAGTGGATATAACTGGTAGCTAAATGTTATTTTATGATAGATCAGTGGCTCAGTAAGTTTCATGTACTAAGATTGTTCTATCTTATTTAGCAGGCTGTACATAGGGTTAGTTAATAAGCATCTATTACTTTATCATACTGTGAAAAATTACAAACATTCACCC
Organism: Metridium farcimen; assembly: GCA_032270665.1. Taxonomy (NCBI): domain Eukaryota; kingdom Metazoa; phylum Cnidaria; class Anthozoa; order Actiniaria; family Metridiidae; genus Metridium; species Metridium farcimen. Next base: position 4,655 of record JAUPMH010156334.1, read on the forward strand.
TAGCCACCTTTTAATTAGGTGCATGAGTTATTTTCTCCAATATTTATTGTATTGTATTTTATAATTTCAGCACCTCCTGTAAGCAACAAAACAGGAAAGTATCCTGAGTCTCATGCAAAGAGCCATGGCAATACAAATGGATTAAAACAACATCATGCCAGTTACAACAGAAGACAAAACCATCGTTCTAGAGTTGAGTTTGATATTCCTGACTTTCTGCAACAAAAGCAAGAAGTAGGAAAGAGTCCAGTTCTTCAAAGACATCTGCATGATCCAGATCCAGTCATTGTTCATGAAGGGACTTCATCAAATAAGGGACTTCTTATTCCACAGTCCGAGTTGGAAGTTCCAGATTTTTTATCAAGAAAACAGCTAAACGGTAAAGTGTCCAGTGAAAAAGTCAATCAAGGTAATACATATACAAGAAACTCATCTGAACGTGTCCCTGAACAGCAACTGAATGCAAGGACTGGTGCAAGAACCTCAAGATTACATTCTTCAGTTGAAGAGTTAAATGTGGAAATAAATTCACATAGACATAGAACTACTGCTCAGCAATCTAAGCATTCAAGTAGAGCATATGAGACTAATCCAAATGATGCAACATATTCTAAGCCTCTTCATTCTAGAAGCTTGAACAACTTGCATAACAGCCAACTACTTGTAGACTCTTCACAACTCAATTCTTCTGATTTTGTCGATGATTTTGGGGCATTGTCACTAAAACGAAAGTACAAAACAGTTGGTGAAAAGGAGAGAAGTAGTATCAATAATTCACATACAAAAGGAAGACTTGCACCTGGAGTTACATCTGCAAGAAAGTATGTTGTAAATCCACCAAACTCACTGAGAACTATAACTAGTGAAGAAGAACCAGAAAGAATGTCATCAAGAAATATGAGAATTCTAAGAAGTAGAGAAGAAAAGGAAAGAGGTTCATCCAGAAATATGAGAAATGGAGAAGACACAAAGAATACATCATCACGAAATATTAAGAGTACCTCACAAATGCCACAGAATGGACTGAGAAGATCTGTGGACGATGACAGTCTTCAAAGTGTGTCTTCTCTATCCTACACTGATCCTAGTAATAGCTTTGTAGCACAGAAGCCATTTACACCTTCTTCATTCCATTTCCAAGATATGAGTCTATCTCCACGAGGGTATGAGTCTCCTGATTCAGCATTAGGCTACTTTGCTGATTCCAGTGTGAACAATCCAGATAGTTCTATAGACAGCGGCACAAAGGTTACAAGGCAAACTTCTCTTCAGGCTCAGTTGAGACATAGAGTCCAAGAATATGAACAATTCAAACAGGCACCCAAAAAACAAGGTATTCATGTACGGTATGACAGTGACTCTACAACAATCAGTGACCAGAGTATCTTTGGCGAAGGAATGTCATCTGTAACTAGAGCAACACATCATAGCTTACATATAAATAGTTTTCAAGATGGTATTTTGCTCAAGATTTTCTCTTATCTTAACACACTTGAGCTGTGCAAGGTATCAGGTGTTTGTAGAAGGTGGCAAAGTCTTGCTTGGGACCCAATCCTTTGGAATTCAATTGAAATATTAAACTACAAAGAAAGCGACATTAATAGAGTAATAAGGAATTTGTTGGGAACACTAGCAGAAGGCACACAAGGCTACTGCTTAACAATTCATCAGATAAAACTTAGTGGATGTGAGCTTGTGTCTGACAAAGCATTAGGTTCCATTGCAAAATACTGCATTGATCTAGAAAAGCTAGATCTGGATGGGTGTTGCTGCATCACAAGTCGAGGACTTCAAGATTTGTTACTATATTGTCACAATTTATCTCACGTTAACTTGAGTGGATGTACTTGTGTCAATAGCATATCAATGCCAAATGCAAATGGATTCTCATTGGAAAACAATGGTGCATTCTTAAAGCTTCGCCACTTAGACTTGAGTGATTGTGTGGCATTTGATGATTTTGGTCTCCGGACATTAGGTTTAACATGTGGATTGCTAGAGAGCTTGTATTTAAGACGATGCAGTCGAGTAACTGATGTTGGCATAAAGCATATTGCAAGTCATTGCCACCATCTCAAGGAACTTAGCACCAGCGACTGCTTTAAAGTGAGAGATTTCAGTTTGAAGGAGATTGCCAAGAATGCTCCGGGTCTGAAGTATTTGAGTGTAGCTAAATGCCCTGTCAGTGACACAGGCATTAAATACATTGGCCGGCACTGTGTAAGGTTAAAGTATTTAAATGTGCGTGGATGTGAGGCTGTTACTGACATTGGTCTTGCATATGTGGTACAGAATTGTTTAAAGTTGCGATCGGTGGATATTGGAAAGTGTGATGTCACAGACAATGTTTTGCATACAATAGGAATCCATTGTCCACAGCTTAAGAAGCTCAGTATCAGAGGCTGCGCCAAACTGTCTGATGAAGGCATAAGAAGCATTGCAACACAATGTTGTAATCTGCAGTATTTCAATGTTCAAGAATGTAACCTGAGCTATGAGACCTTCACCTACATCAGACAACACTGCAGGAATTGTATCATAGAACATACATGTCCTGCTTTTTTCTAGAGTAGCAACCTTTCTAAAGGACTTGGTATCACACATAAATTATAATTTTAGACTAAGTTATTATAATAATATGTATTTTTATAAACAAAATCATTTAGTATGCACAAAATTAGTTTTATGTGTGAGCATATATACGTATGCACTATCTTATACTGATATAGGAATAACATGTTTTGTGTTTAAGTTTTCTACAAGAGTTATAAGTTCAGTTTTTTTTATACTGTTCAGGTAATAAATTTCTAATATTAGATCAAACACCTAGCTGACATATTAACTGTAAAAAGTACAGTCTTGAAATTCTAAAACATAATTTATAATTTTTGTAAAATTAACACTGATACTGATGTGATGATAATGAGCTGTAAAAATATTTAGATGGAAGTTCTAATTTGGCATCAGGTTAAACAAACATCATCCAATAACATACCTGTATTGAAAATTATTTTATTTTAAAAAGAAGAGATTTGCTCTAATCAAGAATCTAAAACAGTCTGATCCACATTGATCAAGTGAAACTCATCTCTTATTTGTGTATCTTGAACATAAATGTGATACAAACAATCCTGTAATGGTTGTCAAGCCAAAAACAACATTTTGATTAAATGTCATGTGTCTTTAGTAAATATTAACATTCATGATTCTTAATTGGCTCTGAAACTGTGAATTCCATGTGTATATTAACCATATTTAGTATGAGGAAGAATATTGAATTACAGTGCGAATCGAAAAACCGTGGGCACCTACAAAATATTTTAGAAATCGTTTATTGTTTGTTTAGCAACTTACAAACAACTCTAACTACAAAAAAGTTTATCATACTACACATCAATCAAACTTTTTGCTGTGAAATAGTTGTTTCTGAGGTGTTCAACGAACAATAAATGATTTCTAAAATATTTCTAGGTGCCCACGGTTTTTTGATTCGCACTGTAATAATATAAGACATTTGACATTTGGAAGTCAAAAGTCTTTAATTTTGCTTGACAACCTTTGAAAGGTTGACTGTATCTTAAAATAATTTATATCAAATGTTCTCACTATTCAGGAGAACAATAATCTCTTATTAATCTCTTTGTTTGAGGTTGTCAAAGTGACAAACTTGTGTTTTAACATGTTTTTATAATTGTTACAGATGTTATAAGTTACTCTCATTTACGTTTGTTTTGACTTTCATACATGAAACTATCAAATGTTTTATAACAACAGCTTTAATTTACATTTGTAAAATATGTACAGCATCATTAATATATGCAAATTTCAGTCATACATATTTGAATAAAAATATTTTTGCTAGTAAATATTAAATATCAAAATGTAGTTGGTATGTTATTTTACTCGCTAGTTCCAATTAGATATATAATTTAGAAATGTTCCCATGTGGATTAACTGGTGCAATGCTCTACCAACTGAGCTATATATGAAGCCACATATGTTGGTAGGAGGTAATTTTGTTGAGTTCATTCAACCACAGAGTACAATGTAGATATATATGTTGGTCTGATCTGCAACAAAATGACCTCCTACCAACATATGTTGCTTCATAGCTCAGTTGGTAGAGCATTGCACCGGTTCTGCAAAGGTCATGGGTTCAAATCCCGTTGAAGTCCCAAAATTTTTTTCGGGCTTCTATAATTGCAATTACTTTAATAGCTTTACTCCGCGACGATCATATACTCATACACAACTTAATATAAAACGCAGATCAGACCAACATATATATCCAATTACAGTTTGCTGCATCATACAAAAATTATATTTAAGCAATTAGATTAGCAATCTAGAAGGTCTTGGATTTAATTAAGATGAGTGATCTGGGTGACCAGTTGCTTCCTCTTTGGAGCAGCATCCATCATGATCTTAGGGGGCCATGGGGTATTGCAGTATGTGTTTATGAAAATTTATTGAGGTATAATTTGTGGTGAAAAAATTGTTGGTGTTGTGGTGATGTAAATGCCTTTGGTGTGCAGTGAAATTATTTCTAATAATAACCTTTTATTGGATAAAAAACACAATTACTGGTCACCCAGTATTTTTCATTGCGGTCCATAAGCTGTGGTATTCGTAGTGTTTGATGAGAGATGTGTGATGCGGTTTTGCCAAACATTTTTTGCGGTGTTGAGGACAACCTCTCTGGATTCAGCATATAATTGAAATTTTAGTAAAAGGACCTTCATCTAAAATTATAATTAAATGTTCAATTAAATGTGTACTTTGTCGAATAAATGTGTGAGCATCAGATGAGACATCCTTGTTTGATAACTTTATGGTATGTTGAGCCCGCGATATAATTGTCATGAACGTACGCGTACCCAAAGGAATGCTGGGATTTCCCGCGCAAATCGAACAAGACGCCGAAACATTTTTATTGAAAAACAATGTGAAGACAAAACACAGCTGAATTATCGTCTGTTTTGTGATAAAACCTGGCTTTTTCTGCTCCTTAACCTACCTACTAATTGACAGTACATTATTCTTATGGATAAAATTTGGTAGCATAAAAACGGAGCCCGTGAATTGGTTTTGTTTGTAGTTTGCTAATCATGGCGACTGCTCTTCGTCGGTCGACTGTCCCAATTCCCCATGATGGTGGAACACGAAGGGGAAGTCTTCGATCGAAAACTCCATCTGTTAACGAGTTGTCAAAGAAATTGAGTAAGTAAAACCAGGAATATCTGTATACTAATATGGTATTCTTTTTGATCAACTCCAACTTGAACTTTTGATATCGTTATAAGTGTAGTCGACCAAAAAGAATTCAAAACTTTGATCGTTACTCTTTGATTGTTTTGTTCATCGCTCCCTTGCTTTCCTAATATAAAAACCTTCACCTCTGTTTATTTTCTGTCTATTTATGTACTGTATAGAGAATTGTACCAAATTATGTTTGTTTATAACTCAATTACTACAGAAAATACTCCCAAAGGCAAGCGACGACTTGAGTTTGTTGAACAACCTTTGAAAGGAAAGAAGTTTTATCTCGACCTTACAGGATACAAAAAAGTGTCAAGCCTAGCTGCACGAATACAAGAACTTGGAGGGGTAAATATGCGTTAGAATTACAAGAAGATTTAGTTTATTTGAATCTTACGTGTGATATTAAATTATAATCATATTCATATTATAAAAGAATAGTTATCAATAAATCTTCTTAAATTGATTTATGTGAGTTATCAAGAAGATTTCAATGATAATGACGTTGATAATAATAATGAATATTTTTTGTTGTATATTATGCACTAGTCAATTGAAACCCCTGACCCCGGGAAATACCGGGGAATTTACCGTTTGAGTGGTGTTAAAATCAGACATTTCCCCTGGTAGTCAGGGGCACATTCACTGTTAAACCCCCTGCTATTTTGGTCTAGTAGTAAATAACAAAACAAACACATTTCACTCCAACTCCAATTCCCGGTGCCACATATAGCTAATCTTTGGGTGTTACATTCTGACTCACCTTTCGTTTTTTCCATTCTAGCAAAGGATCGGAATATTAATATGATCCACACCTAGAATACCAATGTTAGAATACCAATGCTTTCTGGGTATTTTTCAAGATTGCCGACCTCTAGTTTCCAGGCCCTTACATATTCAAACGAGTGTTAAAATCCCCGCTTGCTGCCCCGCTGCGAAGACAATTAGTTAAAATCCCGAGCCCTCGGTGCAATCTTGCTGTTAAAAGCATGTTAAAAACGCGTCATGTCCCCGTTCAGTGCCCCTAGGTCCCAGGGGGCAGGGGTTTCAATTAACTAATGCATTATTACTAATAGAGAACAAACTTCATGTAGATATATTTTAATGCATCCAGGATAAGATGTAACAGCAAAACCTCTCTATATTAAAGCTAGTTTATTGGGGGATTATTTTCATTTGTATCTGGTATAGAGAGGTTCTGCATTTTCACTCATTTGTAATCATTCTGCTTACTCTTGCTTGTAGAAAATTGAGGAGTTTTTGAGTAAAGATATCCACTATTTGATCACTAACCAAAAGGAGGCAGATAGCAGGCTATCACCCAGAAGTAATTCAACACCCAGCCCTGGTTTATCAATACCAAGTCCATTCCCACCCAATGCTTATAGAAGGTAAATTACTCTATAATATACATTCCTTTTACTCCAACGAAGGGCTAAAGCTCGAAACGTCAGTAACATTTTTTATGGTGTTAACAAATTTCATTATATTACCTATCGTTTATATCAAACACTGACGCAACCTATACTAGTTTACTCGCTAGTTTCCATTTAACACTATAATACATTAACCATGGTTTGCTCTGTTGGTAGAGACTGTGCATGATAATGCAGAATCTTCACTCTGTTTTTGAATAATAATTTACTGTCTTGCACACTGTAATAAAATATATCACTGTTTATTTTTGTTGTTTCAATACAGGGAGTTGTTATTGAAACTCCCTTGCCAATGGCTAATGTTTAAGTGTTCAACACTATACTCCTTCATTCAATATTTTAGCATACAGCACTGCACACATGTTGATTTTAGTGGAGCGAGGAAAACAGAATAACCAGGAGAAAACCCCTGTGACATGAGAGAGAACAACTCATCAAACAAACTCTGTTCACTTGTCACCAGAGCTTTGAACATACTCAGGTCACAGTGGTGAAAGCGTTCTCACCACTAGGCCATCCAATCTTCTCAGATAGTGATAATAAAAAGAATGTCCTTCTTTGTCATTATTTTCACATACCTGTATAGTAGACAAGCAAGTGTAAAATGAACTACTGGCCATGTAACTTGCCCAATATGACTTGCACAGGCTAACATGTACTCTTAACTAAACCATTGTTAGTTTTATTCTGCACAATGGCAGTAGTACTGCTTATTGAATCAACACCCATTGCATCTAGAATATGTAGCACCATGTTAAACGTAATATAGAATATTTCAATGCAATTGATCAACAAAACTGATATTAATTTATTATTTGATCCTTTTAATATTAGCTCATCAATGAAAGGGGCTTGGCCATCACCTCTGAGTGGAGATTCACCTCAAAGCATTGAAGCTCAACAGCCTAAACCAAAACATGACACTAGAGGCAAAGCCATCTTGAAGCAGGCTCAAGCTACTCTAAAAAACAGACATGGAACATGCAACATCCTGACAAATGCAAGAACGTTTGGTGTATGTGTGATCTACCTAGAGAAAGCACTTGAAAAACTAGCTGACTATGGCCCAAGTAAGGTAGAAAAACAGCCATCCATTAAAGAACTGATGGGACATGGGAAGAAACAACTTAGAGTAAAGATAAGAAAATTACAGATTCCTTTTATAAAAGTTGAAGACCAGAGTCATCATTATAGACCATTAGTGAAGGAATTTAAACAGTGGCCTTTCCCAGACTTTGATTCTCCTGTTGGCACTTGTCCTTTTGACACTCCTAGGAAAACCAAGGACCACCAACCAAAGAAAAGGTATTTTTTTTATAACTGAGTTAACTAAAACTACTTTAAAAAATCATTTTACCATATAGCTAGAGCCTAACTAGAAAACTAATAAAATAATAAGGATAGGAAAATTATAATTTCATAATTCAAAAATCTTTGAAATTGTAAATTGTAATTATGCATTTCAAAAGTGAATATAAAATTGTGTAATCTACATGCAAATTGAGTTGAGTTAGTTGAACTTGCAGATTGTTGGTTGACTGCATAGTTTATTATTGGATTTGTGTCTAGATTTGCACTGGGTCTGGTTGTTCAAGCTTTTATTATTGCCAGGATTACCTCCATAGGTTTAATTAGAGTGACCGTGAATAACATTTTGCACTAATCATTCTTTAAGCAACCATACCCTAGTGTTTGAGTAATGAAGACGCTCCACTCTCATCTCATGTGGCCTTGGTTTGTCACCAAGTTGTAGTATAGAAGATATTTAAGTTGACATTTTTTTCTCATTTGCCCCTAATGTTTACAGTTCTTTAGTTATTCTCTATCAGCAACATTTACTGTATTGACAGTGTGTGAGAGAGTGAACATCACAGCAAGGCCTGATGTGAAATAATTGTTTTAAAGTGTTATTGATGTATTCCTTTGAAGGTCTAAACAGAAGGAGCAGCAGCCAAAAGATGGTAAAAAACAGCAGACCAAACAAGGTTATTGTGAATGCTGCTGTTTACACTACGATGCCTTGGATGTGGTAAGAAATTTTTTTTTTAATACTTCACCTTTTGGTCAAGCACATCCTTAGGGACGGACCATTAGATTTTTGAGGGGGGGGGGGGGGGGGGGTTGGGCAAAAACCCCAAAAAAAATT
>JAUPMH010156444.1:0-13492 GCA_032270665.1 Metridium farcimen
AAAACTATTGTTTTATCATATTTTGTTCCCTTGTTCCCTGAAAATAATTTGGCAGTATCCCTTGTTCCCTAAAAATAGATGCTCTTGTTCCCTAAAACCCCTGGAAGGGGCTCAATATTATAATGTCATTAGAAACATATTTCTTATGTTTTTTTCCCATCCAACCCACACTGGCTAAAATGTGCAGTGTTTATGATTATTGACTGAACCGTAGAGTTTGTTGACATACAAGGAGATAAGACATTTGAGGCAGAGAATACAGCACAATGTAGATGAAAACATTTTATTAATCTTTTTTATTTATTTAACAAACTAACATACAATTTTTTATCTCGATGGGCAACATTGTTGAATTACCAAGATTCAGCGCAAATGTAGCCATATACTACTCGCTCAACAACTATTTGAACATTTATAACAACCATCATGCAAGTGCATATGCAAAAGTTACCCAAGAAAGTCTAGACTTTTATTAACTGATTTGAAATTAATACAAAAAGTTAGTTTTAGTATTTAACTATTAGTATTAGTTTTTAGTTAGTCGAACTAAAATTATCGACATGAATGTAGTGTTTTGGTTTCTTTTATCCCTTTAATTGCCTCCGGTATTTTTTTCGTTTGTTTCAAGTTTTTCTTTCTTTTTCCATTCTGTTCTCTTTCTTTTCTTTCATTCTTTATCCCTTTCTCCCTTTATTTTCCTTCTTTCTTTTCAAATCTGTTCTCTTTCTTTTCTTTTTCTTTCAATTTCCTTTTGTCCATATTCTTTCATTCTTTCTCCCTTTCCACGTTTCTTTTCCTTCTTTCTTTTCAGTTCTGTTGTTTTTCTTTTTTTCATAATGTTTTCGTAATACTTTTCAAAAACGACTTCACAAATGATTTGGTCTTTCAAAAAATATGAAATGATATGGAACTATTCGACTAAGACCGAAACGTCCTGAATTGGCTAACTGTAAAATAATGAATTTTTTAAATGAATCACTGGAAACGGGTCCTCCCCCATGTACTGGAAGGCTTTTTTGCTGTTTCTATTGAATACTCCAGTTTCACGTTATCCATCACCGCTGTACTATCCTTCAACATCCGTTTTTTGATTGGCAATGTTTAAACGCTTTTAAACTCTTTTAAAACACGTTTCAACAATGTTGAAATAGTTTAAAAGCGTTTAAACATTTCCATTCAACAAAATCGAACGGATGTTGAAGCAAATGTTGAAACCGTTTGCCCGGACCTTATGCCTCGATTTGTTGTCAAAATATTCACAAATCCTAAGCAAAAAACGAAAGAATGTTATTCCTAAACAATAGAAAACCCAAATTCCCCTTTTGTCAAATAGTACTGTACAGCGGTACTAGATAACATGAATCTGGTCTATTTCGTAAACTGTGTCTAGTACACGGAAGCCCTGAAAACCACGTGAAAGAAGATAAAACGCAATTTTCAGTTCAAGTCATATTATTCCTATGGTATTCCTTTTGTTATACACTGAATCGAAATATGGCGACCAATTTGAATAATCCTTTATTATTGACTAGCTAGCTTCTCATACAGTGTAAATTCATTTGTGTTCCAACGTGAGGATGAGGCTAACAAGTCAAGTGCAATAGCAGGTTGCCATATTCTGATTCGGTCTATGGCAGTATTGATATATTAATATAGGTAATATAATGAAATTGTAACACCGTAAAAATATTGACTAAACTTTACTGACGTTTCGAGCTTTAGCTCTAGTTAAGTCAACATTTTTACGGTGTTACAAATTTCATTATATTACCTATCGTTTATATCAAACACTGACGCAGCCTATACTAGTTTACTCGCTAATTTCCAAAAATATTAATAAAGCCTATTAATAACCTTTTCAAGTGCACAATCAAAGTAGAGCACTTATAATTATATTTTACTTCGTATAAGGAAAAATGAACGAAACGACAATTAGAAACGCCATACTCTTTTTTTCTAATAAAGAATTGGATATTTCTAACTAAAAGAGAAATTGAAAAAACCTACTTAGTCAATTTGTTATATCGACGATACACAAGTGGTCAGCGTTATTCCCCTAGCAACTCCTTCAGTGTAGTAAACCCATATCTCTGGGGAGCACGTGTTTCTTTCACATCTTTTCCCTGGATCTTGCCATCTACAAGGTACTCTTTCTTCAAGATATCTTGGGACCATTTTAGAAGGTTGTCAATATGAGGAGTAGACACGCCCATTATTTCGGCAATGCCTCGCTGTACGACCAACCCACAAGGAACATCTTCTATCATGTATCGATAGTTGAAGTTAGGTACCCACTTGCCATCGTCTGTCTGTACCATAGGATGTGTCAGACCTTTGTACGCCCTGTTGGTCCTGATGGCTTGGTAGAGACTGCTTTTATCCTCAATGTCATTAGGGTAGCTTCTTTTAAACCAATCAAAGAGATCTTCAACGCTGGAGAAATCTAGATGAGGACGCTGGTCTTTGATGGCTTGAGCAATGGCGAGCTTTTCCGCGCTGACTACAGTAAGCATTTTTGCACACTCCTCACTAATACCCTGGTAGAATAAAGGCTTCTCATCAAGTGGCTTACCGTCCCAGCTAGCCCAGCGGTCGTGTAGTATACATGGGTGGATGAAATTAGGGCTACTTAATGTACTCGCGATTAAATCTCCTTTGAATAATACCTGAGGCTTGTCACCAAGCAATCCCTGCATTATGGCGCCGAGGTCTCTCTTGGGAGGAATGGACCCAACTCGTTTTGCTGTCACTAGTGATTCTTTAGTACCCAGTACATCGACCGCACGGCCAAATTCAGTTATACGTGTTGCCCATGGCAACGTACCACAGTCTACTACATTACACTGTTTAACAACTTCCTCAAGCACTCCCTGGACTTGAAAACCGAACCCTGGTCGTCCAGGAAGTCCAACAAGAATCATTCCTGGCTCAATGTATGGTTTGATGGCATGTAAGTACTGCTCATGCGCAAAGGCTGGCATGACAAAGGCTATGACGTCACATCCTGGTATAGCTTGTTCTGGTTGCTTGGTTACCAGTTTTGGTTTGGTCTTGAGCTGTGAGTAAACCTTCTCATCTCGGTAAAGACTGACAGTAAAGTCTCCCTTGTCAAGCGAGTCAGACCAACGTTGTGCTTCATCTTGGAACAAAGTAAGAACACGGACCTCAGTGTTGGGTTGAGATGAAGCGATGCCAGACAACGCCTGCGCGCCGTTACCACCACCACAGATTACAAGTACCGTGGGCTTGGATGACATTTCTGTTAATTATCAAAAATAGAAATATTTTTGTAAAAATCAATTCTAATTCCAATGATAAGTTTGGTAGTATTTGACTAGCCTCCTCTGCAAGCAATTTCTCCTTCTTTCGCTTCTTTGGTTTTTGGAGAAAATTAAAAAAAATTAAAAAATTCCCATCAAATTTCAATCCCTAGAGTGAACCAAATATCGATTGCTGCAACAACAAAATGAATCAAATGATAATAAGTTATCCTCGGATCATCTTATCTTTGTAAAAAATACCATCATTGAATCATAAAACATCACCAATATGCTCGATTATCATGCATATCTACCTTCCAGTTGATAAAGGTAACCTTACATTATATCAATTTGAGTAACACCTCAGAGGAAGATCGTACAAGTTGTTGATTGAATCAAATCTCAAAATTACCTTGACTTTGAAAATGAGATCATTTAATCCAGTTTTTGCATGTACAAGATTGAATGGTGTGTTTGACCCTAGAGAGTTCGTGTTGGTCTGCACGAATGCAAATCGATTCTCTTGATTACAGCCGATTTCTATCATATGATGGCAAAATCAAATAATACAAATGTACAGTCTCTGTTCACTCGTTTAAAGTCTTATTTCACGATCTTATGGTGTGTTTTCTATGTCAGAAAACTCACCGTAAATGGCGATGAAAGTGTCTGAAATGTACACGTTTACATAAAATAATAATCTGTCATTGATTTCAGTACTCGCTAAACCGCTCTTAAGTGTAAAACCACGAAGATTATCACTTACCGTCGATAGTAAAATCAGTATTCTAACTTCTCTAAACGTGTTTATAGTTCTTTTTCTTCGATTGAAATCGACCAAAGTCTTCACTCTCAACGATGACTGAGTCACGTGGTCGATCAACTTGTCACGCAAGGCAAACAACGTCTCGAATAGGGGAGGGGGAGGGGTGGGTATAAACAGCATCGATGTGCTCAAAAAAGATGGCACACGAAGCAAGTAAAATCAATCTAGGGAATTTTTTATTTCGTTCTTTTGTATTCCTCCTCCTTTTCACCATATTTGTGTATTCTATCTTTTTTACTTCTGAACTCAAGATAATATTCACTCATGATTAATTAATACAAGTATGTTTTTACAAATAGAAAATGTCAGAATGTTATTTATATTTTCCACAGTTTTTTTTTTTCAGAAAATTATAATAAAATGAATATCATTTATAAATGTTTTCTAATTATTATATAGACAGAATTGAATATATCTGGACGTACTATTGTTCTTGACTGTCTAGCTTTGTGTTCATGTTGAATCACAAATATGGATTTTTCATATGTATGAGAGGCTAGCCAGTCAATAAATAATAGGTATAATTCAAATAGATCTTTTCACAGTTCCGTTCATTGACCACAAATAATAGTTACAAGCCCAGGTTCGAGTTGCTATGCACAATGAATTATAGTTTAGCTATGCGCAGCAACTTGATCCTCGACTTGGAACTATTATTCATGGTCACTGAATGGAACTGTGAAAAGGACTATATTGGACTCCATATTTTGATTCTGTGTATGTTAAATCATACTCTACCACACATAAACAACTGATTTTATATCAAACTCACAACATCTACTCTCCATTCCCCTCTCCAGAAACCAGTCCTGTGAGTTGGGCCATGGAGACTGGGGAGCTTGTTTGAGTAGATCGACAGTAACTACCTCATGTAGACAGTCACATAATGGTTAGTCAAATATATTACGGCAAAGGCATATTATGAATAACCATGCATTATGTGAAGTACAGTTACCGATACCCAAACAATAGATCCAAATCTTCTAATAGTTTCTGGAGAGGGCAATTAATGTCTAGCCTGTTTTATTCATAACTGTCCAGAAAGTAATATATTTCTCCAAATAAAAATAATGTACAACTGCATGTCATTTTGCAGTCTATTTCTTATTTCAAGTTATATATTTGAAACGTTTGCTTTGAATATAACTAATGTTATACTTAGAATTATTGCCATGTCCAGGTCTATTTCCCAAGCAAGTCTTTCAGTGTAGTAAACCCATATCTCTGAGGAGCACGTGTTTCTTTCACATCTTTTCCCTGGATCTTCCCATCAACAAGGTACTCTTTCTTCATTACGCCTTGTGCCCATATTATTAATTTGTCCATATAAGGAGTCTTAACTCCCATTATTTCAGCAATCCCTCGCTGGACCACTAAACCATAAGGAATATCCTCTGTCAGGTAACGATATTTAAAGTTAGGTACCCACTTGCCATTGTCTGTCTGTATCATTGGATGTGTCAGACCATTGTAAGCGGTGTTAGTTGTGATAACAGTAAATAGATTAGTTTTGTCTTGAATGTCGTTTGAGTAATTTCTCTTAAACCATTTACAGAGATCTTCAACGCTCGAGAAATCTAGATGAGGATGTTTGTCTTTGATGGCTCGAACAATGGAGAACTTTTCTGTGATGAGCATGGTCAGCATTTTTGCACACTCCTCACTAATACCCTGGTAGAACAAAGGCTTTTCATCAAGTGGTGTACCATCCCAGCCAGCCCAACGGTCATGCAGAATACATGGATGAACGTAATTGGGGCCAGCTAGCGTACTTGCAATCAGCTCTCCTTTGAGCACTACTTCAGGCTTGTCACCAAGCAATCCCTGTAAGATGTTACCGAGATCTCTTTTAGGAGGAATGGACCCAACTCGTTGTGCTGTTACTAGTGTCTCTTTGGTACCCTGTACATCAACTGCGCAGCCAAACTCAATTATACGTGTAGCCCATGGCAACGTCTCAAAGTTCATTACTGAGCACTGCCTGGCAATGTCGCCTAGGATACCATACACTTGAAACTCAAACCCTGGCTGTCCAGGCAGACCAACCAGTATCATTCCTGGCTCAATGTATGGTTTGATGGCATGCAAGTACTGCTCATGCGCAAAGGCTGGCATGACAAAGGCTATGACGTCACATCCTGGTATAGCTTGTTCTGGTTGCTTGGTTACCAGTTTTGGTTTGGTCTTGAGCTGTGAGTAAACCTTCTCATCTCGGTAAAGACTGACAGTAAAGTCTCCCTTGTCAAGCGAGTCTGACCAACGTTGTGCTTCATCTTGGAACAAAGTAAGAACACGGACCTCTGTGTTGGGTTGAGATGAAGCAATGCCTGACCACGCCTGCGCGCCATTACCACCACCGCAGATCACTAAAACCGTGAGCTTAGATGACATTTCTGTTAATCAAAAACAGATATGAATGAGCTCACGTTTCAATTGTTTAACTCTATTATATTCAAAGTGGACCAATCATGGGAGCCCTGTGGATATGAAGTGTCACAATTGCCACCAGCTCAAGGTGTTTTAGTCAATTGTTGGCGGTGTGACGTACCCTTGAGTACAAGTTTATGTATAGGTCCGCAGGAATGCAAATCGATTTCTCCTGATTGCAGCCGATTTCAATCATATGATGACAAAAACAAATCAAACAAATGTACAGTCTTATGTCACGCTTTCTTTTCATATTTCACTATCTTACATGCTATCTTTCTCGTAAGAATCACAATAAATGGCGAACAATTAGCAGCTGAAATGTACATGCTCACATAACATAACAATCTGCTATTCACTCCGTCTTTGTTGACCACTTTAACTAGCAAAATCACAAAGATTATCTCTTACCTTCGCTAGTAAACTCAGTATTTGAACTTTTCTAAACGATGTAAGTTGTATAGTTGTTTAAAAGTCAAGAGCTGAAGAATCTTTCCTATCGACCCTCGCCGGTTGCTGAATCACGTGATCAATCGAATTGTCACGCAATACAAATAACGTCTCTGATAGGAAGAGCAAGGGGTGGAGGGGAGGGGAGGGATGAAGAGGAAGGAAAGGATTTAAAGAGGGGCGGTACGTAAAACACATCAATGTAAACCAACAATGATACTTTTTACTGTCAATTAAAGTACATCATTTAAAGTACTCCCATTTTATTTCACTTTATTATCATTTCATTGTTATGATCCCAGGCGATGTACTCGGGGGGTAAGATGACGGGGAGGTCCGATATATTTTTGGGAGTTGACAATTTTCGTTCTGGGTATTTTTTTGGGTCAAGAGACCTGCCAAGACGTGAGCAAGACGTGAGTTCCGTAAAGAAATATACTGATAATTCAATAAATCAGTT
Organism: Metridium farcimen; assembly: GCA_032270665.1. Lineage (NCBI taxonomy): Eukaryota > Metazoa > Cnidaria > Anthozoa > Actiniaria > Metridiidae > Metridium > Metridium farcimen. The sequence goes on from JAUPMH010156444.1 coordinate 7,424, forward strand.
TGAAGTATTTAAGCCTTGTATTTTTTTCTCCTTCTACCATGTTTGTATTCGTCTTTTTATGTTCCCGTCGATTGCTTTAATATCAAACTCAAAATCAAATTCAATGTTCATCTATCGATGCATGATGTCTATTTTTACAAATAGGGACTATCGGAATGTTATTTATATTTCGACTGTTGTTTTTCGCTTAGAAAAAGGAACATTGCTTAGAAATGTTTCTACGTAATATTAAAAGATATTCTACCAAATGCACACACAAAAAAAATATTTTATTTGTAAAACTAACAACACTTACTCTTTAAAACCCCAGTCTTCATAACGGCACCAAGAAACTTATATTTGCAATACCTATCGTCACTAAAGAACACAGCAAAATAATTTATAACCTTTATTTTGTAGTCTAACGTACTATTTCTCGTTTTAAATTAATTTAAACACTTGCTCTTAATTGGTTAATGCTATAGATTACAACAATGTCCAGGTCCATTCCTATAATATCCAGGTCTATTCCTATAATATCTTCTAATAACCACTAATAATATATTTTAGCCATTATTCTCCTAGCAAGTCTTTCAGTGTGGTAAACCCATATCTCTGGGGAGCACGTGTTTCTTTCACATCTTTTCCCTGGATCTTCCCATCGACAAGGTACTCTTTCTTCAAGATTTCTTGGGACCATTTCAACACCTTATCCATATTAGGAGTGGGTACACCGGCTATTTCAGCCACGCCCCTGGTCACTACAAACCCACAAGGAACATCTTCTATCATGTATCGATAGTTGAAGTTAGGTAACCACTTGCCATCGTCTGTCTGTACCATTGGATGTGTCAGACCTTTGTACGCCCTGTTGGTTGTGATGGCTTTGAAGAGACTGCTCTTATCCTCAATGTCATTAGCATAGCATCGCTTGTACCAGTCAAAGGTATGGGTGATTCTTGACAAATCTGTATGAATAGGAGATACAGATGAAGATGATGGTGATGATGAAGATGATTATGATTATGGTTGTGGTGGTGATGATGATGATGATGGTCATGGTGGTGGTGGTGGTCTAAGGTATGGGTGATTCTTGACAAATCTGTAGGAATAGAAGATACAGATGAAGATGATGGTGATGATGGATGATGATGATGATTGTGGTGGTGATGAGAAAGGTGGTGGTGGTGATGATGATGATGTTGATGATGGTGATGGTGGTGGTGATGATGATGAAGATAATGATGATGATGTTGGTGGTGGTGGTGGTGGTGGTGGTGATGATGATTATGATGATGGTGGAGGTGGTGGTGGTGATGATGATTATGATGATGGTGGTGGTGGTGGTGATGATGATTATGATGATGGTGGATGTGGTGGTGGTGATGATGATCATGGTTATAACGATGAAGATGAAGAGAAGAAAATAATGACACAAATAACAATCTTCATAATCACACCACCATCAACAACATAAAGATCATAATCACAATCATTATTGTCATCACCACCACATTCATCATTATCAACATCATCATTGTCTTTAGTTGTGGTTATCGTTCTGTAGGTAATGTTATTACATTTATACCAATCAATCAATCTTTATTTAGTACCAAATATTTTACAATAATAATAATAATAATAATAATAATATGATACATTGCTTTTGTGGTACATGCCATATATACCAATCATCATCATCGCCATCGTCATCATCATCATTGTCATCATCATCATCATCACTGTCATCATCAACACTGCCGTCATCATCACCAACGTCATCATTGATAATCATCATAATCATAATCATATCATTATTATGAATGTCAAAACCAAACGTCCATACCTGTGCTAGGACTTGCCTCTGTAATGGCTTTCACAATAGCAAGCTTTTCATCAGAACAAGCACTAAGCGTAGCAGCACACTGTTCACTGATACCCTGATAAAACAAAGGTTTCTCATCGACAGGCTTACCATCCCAGTCTGCCCATCTATCTTGTAGAATACATGGATGTAGATAGCCACCACTAGATAGTGTAATACTAATAAGATCACCTTTGATGTTGAGTACTGGTTTTTCTCCCATCAGATGCTGTACAATAGTGTGGGGGTCTTTCTTGGGAGGTACTGACCCTAACCTAACAGAACCATTTAAAGACTCCTTAGTACCAAGAACTTCAACCGCACGCCCATATTCAGTGATACGTGTTGCCCATGGTAATGTCTCAAAGTTCATGACTGAGCACTGCCTTGCAATGTCGCCTAGGGTACTAAACACTTGAAACTCAAATCCTGGCTGTCCAGGCAGACCAATAAGGATCATTCCTGGCTCAATGTATGGTTTGATGGCCTGCAAGTACTGCTCATGTGCAAAGGCTGGCATGACAAAGGCTATGACGTCACATCCTGGTACAGCTTGTTCTGGTTGCTTGGTTACCAGTTTTGGTTTGGTCTTGAGCTGTGAGTAAACCTTCTCATCTCGGAAAAGACTGACAGTAAAGTCTCCCTTGTCTAGCGAGTCTGACCAACGTTGTGCTTCATCTTGGAACAAAGTAAGAACACGGACCTCGGTGTCGGGTTGAGATGAAGCGATGCCTGACCACGCCTGTGCTCCATTACCACCACCACAGATCACTAAAACTGTGGGCTTGGATGCCATTTCTGTCAATTAAAAACAGAAAGGGATTAACTCTCTTTGAATAATTTATGTTCTTATTTTTATTACATCAAAACTTGAAGTTTCTATCACACCCCCTCACCTCTGTCATACCCCTTCCTCCTTCAAAATATTGGGCTATCTAAGAAGTCACACTGTGGGATCCCTGTGGATATGAAGTGTTGCAACTGGGTGTTGAGGTCAATTATAATCACTCCACATTATAAGGTGTTAATACCATTAAATAACAATTAAGTAATCACCGATTTTAACCACAAAAGGAGAATATATAATTTATATTGTATTGTATTTCAATACAAGTTTTGACTCATATCGTACAAGCTAGCATTGAAATTGATCGATTGCCATTTTCACCGTGATATGAATAATTCACAACCCCACAAAAAGAAAGATAATTGTATAGCCTATTCACTAGTATAAATCATCGTCTCTTAATGCCAAAGTTACAAACATTGATGCTCGAACAACAACTCAGGATATATTTATTGGAAAATAATTAAAAGAAACACCTTAATGATCGTGACATTTAAGTATTATACTTTATATATTGTCGAGATCGAGTTTGGAAATTAGACAATTTAATTTAAGCCTGGCTGTTTCTACATAGAGTATATAGATCCATGCAATTGAAATGAATTGTTGGACTATATGAATAACAATGGTGATCTAGGTCACTATAGTATTCGTGCATCTCTGCACGACTATGGAAATCAATTTTCATTCCTGGATTATGTTATAACAATTTTAAAAGTGATCTAAATCCCTAGAGTATTCATGCATGCAGCTCTGCACGACTATGGAAATCGACTTCTCCTGATTGCAGCCGATTACTATACTATATGATGGGGAAAAAAACACCAAATGTAGAGTCTTTTGTGTCTCGATTCTGTTTCTATTTGAAGATCTTATTATGTGTCCTGTCACCCTCTTTAAAAATGGCGAGCTTATGCAGCGTCGGAAATGTACATATTTACATAAAATAAGAATTTGTCATTCATTTCAGTCCTCGTTGACCACTTTAAAGTGTAAAAACACAGAGTTTACCACTTACCTCTTTAATAGGAGGAGTATTCTTTCTTTTCTAAACGAATTTAGAGTTTTTCTCTTCGTTTCAATCGAGCTTTGAAGATCGATCTTTCGAACTGTCACCCGAGTCACGTGATCATTCGATTTGTCACGCACATCACGTCACGTCTGTGAAGGGGGAGGGGAGAGAGAGAGAGAGTCGTCACATCTAAACCTGATCATGATATATTATTAAATCGGTCGTGTCGTGAGGTTAATATTATGTGGACAAGATAAAAAAGAAAGCAGAGTTTCATAGGTACTGTTCCTTTTCAGTTAAGGTTAATTTTAAGTTCTCCCATTTAATTCTTATTTTATTCTTATGATTTATTTCAATCCCATGCGTTCATTTTGCTTCACTTCTTACCAAATTTCAACACCTTAACCCATTTTATCTCATGTATATTCCCCTCTAGCTCAAGATAATATACAACAATCATCATTAAAGACAACTATACATTTGCAAATGGGAAATTCAGAATGTTATTTAAGAATTATATTTCCATGTTATTGTGCACCCAAAACATGAATATCATTTATAACATGTCTCTTTTAATATATATTCTCATATTTTACCATACATAAACAACTGACAAACAATGCTTACTCTCTGAATTAAAGATGCCCTGTCCTCAACAGTTTAGAAGCTAACTTTTGTTATGCTCAAATCATTTACAAACCAATTAAAGGATAATAATTTATAAACTAAATTTTGTAGTCTAACTGCTTATTTTAAATTATTCAAAACTATTTCTGTGAATAGCGGATGCTATCGATTGTGACAAAGTCAAGGTCTATTCCAGCAAGTCTTTCAGTGTAGTAAAGCCATATCTCTGGGGAGCACGTGTATTTTTCACATCTTTTCCCTGGATCTTGCCATCCTTGAGGTACTCTTTCTTCATGATATCTTGCGTCCAATCTATCAGTCTATCAATGTGAGGAGTTTTGGTACCAACGACCTCAGCAATTCCTCGTGCTACAATCAAACCAAATGGCATATCTTCAACAATGTAACGATGTTTGAAATTGGGTAACCACTTGCCATCGTCTGTCTGTACCATTGGATGTGTCAGACCTTTGTACGCCCTGTTGGTTGTGATAGCTTTGAAGAGAGTACTCTTATCCTCAATGTCATTAGGATAGCTTCTTTTAAACCAATCAAAGGTGTGTCCAACTCTAGTCAAGTCGGTATCAGGGCTTTGTGTAGTGATGTCTTTGACTACTTGTAGTATTTCATCTGACATAAGACTGAGGTCATTCGCAGCCTGTTCACTGATGCCCTGATAGAATAATGGCTGCTTGTCGACAGGTTTTCCATCCCAGTTTCCCCATTGACCACGGATAATACAAGGATGCAGGAATGCGTCACACATCAGTGTTATACTGATCAGATCTCCCTTGATGTCAAGCTTCGGCTTATCACCCAGCAGACCTTGCAACAAAGCCTGAGCATCTTTCTTGGGTGCATTCGGTCCGGTGCGTATAGCGCCAAGCAACGACTCTTTAGTGCCAAGTACTTCACAAGCCTTCCCAAACTCAGTTATACGTGTTGCCCATGGCAATGACTCCAGGCTGACGACAGAGCAGTGCTTGGTGACATCACCAAGAATACCACGAACCTGGAACTCAAAGCCAGACTGTCCAGGAACACCAACCAGTATCATTCCTGGCTCAATGTATGGTTTGATGGCATGCAAGTACTGCTCATGCGCAAAGGCTGGCATGACAAAGGCTATGACGTCACATCCTGGTATAGCTTGTTCTGGTTGCTTGGTTACCAGTTTTGGTTTGGTCTTGAGCTGTGAGTAAACCTTCTCATCTCGGTAAAGACTGACAGTAAAGTCTCCCTTGTCAAGCGAGTCTGACCAGCGTTGTGCTTCATCTTGGAACATGGTAAGAACACAGACCTCAGTGTTGGGTTGAGATGAAGCAATGCCTGACCAGGCATGGGCGCCATTACCACCACCACAGATCACTAGCTTAGTAGTTGCCATAGTTGATAATGCACACTAGATAGCCTATCAAAAGTAAATGGAACAATCTTATATTAAAGTTTTTCGATACTAAATAGGTTTTGCAGTCTATTTGATATTAGATTATGTAAGTCCATTGTCGTCTGTTAACTTGAAGTTTCCATTTGTTGTTCATCAATATTATGGAAATCACCAGAATTTATTTATAATTTGGCCTCAGCATATTTTTTTTTGTACCATGACAAATGACAATTTTTGATGATTGGCCAGAAGCGATCAGACCATTTCCCACTCTCCTTCAAACTGTACCCTTAATCCACCTTACCCCCACCCCACCCCTTCTCACCTCCTACTTAATCACTCCAGCAGCCCCC
>JAUPMH010156665.1:2849-13482 GCA_032270665.1 Metridium farcimen
GTGATTAGCTATTTTTTATTTTCCGAGAAACGTGGATTTAATAAATTCTTCTCCATGATCCGTGACCCAAATGTTTAATGCTAGACCTCATATCGATTTATTTTATACTTATCTTATTCAGTTTCTTTATTCAAACACTCCTTTTTTGCCAAGTTTTTGATGTGTAAGAGTAGGGTAAAAGAATGCGTTACTTCCATATTTTCGTGATTCGTGAAAATGAAATTTTGACATCCGTGATCCGTTATTCGCTATTTTTTCGGTCGTGAATCGTGCCAAACCCCCCTCCCCATCCCCATAGATCTGAAAAAATAGATAATTAAATAAATAAATCTGGATAAAACAAAATACGAATGAATAGATAAAAAGATAAATAGATAAATCTGGATAAACAAAAAAAAAAAATCTGAATAAATAGATTAATAAATTTCAGGAAAAGAAACAACAAAAACAGAAAGAAAGAAAGAAAGAAAGAAATGTGAAAAAAGGAAAGTTTCCGGTTGGGCTTCCTGTGGTGTTAATATGATATTCTAGTCCCCAGTACTTCCTGTTCCTTGGCCGTCGTCCATCACCGACGTGGAACAACTCGGAACAACAATTCTTCGTGCAGAATATTTACTGAGTTTTACAATGTTTCCCTCACATTTTCACGTTGCGGATTTTGGTATCTTTGCTGTTGTGGCAGTGTTCGCTCTGATAGTTGTTCTCATTTCTTTGTTTGATTTTGTAAGTCCCGAAGTTATCTTTGTTCTGAGTTATTTCACAACTACGGAGCTCGGTTTTTTCCTCCTTATCTTGCAAATCGACACTTTATATGCCCAAAAGTAAGTTTAAAAGCTATTGATCTTTTTGCATTGCATTTTCAGCGAAAATCAAGTAAAGGTACGCCCATGCCTGGACCAGAGCCTTCAGATACCGAGTAAGTACTATCCTACAACATATCCGACGTGCAAATCTACATGCACATAACATGCATGAAAAAAATGTACATCCTATACATGCAGTTTTGCTTACATCTTTACATAAAAAAATGGTGTTGAATTGCAATGAGTTTACAATCAGTTACATTAATTCATGTTCATATGATTTGATTTGATTTTTCTTTTTTTTTTTTAATTTTACATGTAAAATTGTCTGTATAAGCTGTAATATGAGATGTTGTTTTTCGATTCTGGAATGCAGACATGCGCAAGGCTAACAGAACTGCGTCTATAGCTCTAGTTTACTAAATATTGCTATTCTATGCTATGAAAGTTTATATAAATAGTAACTAATTTCAACTTTTGTTCTATTCTAACACAACATCTAAAATTTTAAAATTTAAAATTTTGACATGAAAATGAGGCTAGTCTGCCTATATAACATTAATGAAATAAATGTTTTGATTTGAATTACAATTATATTGCTCAAATAATGTCTGCCATGAATTTATAGATGTGTTATACTTTGTTACATTGACAGGCTTGGCAATCTTGGTGACATGCAAAAGGCTGGTAGCTTATTTCAGTACATGCAACACCTTCATAAAACATATGGTGAAATTGTGGGTTTCTGGTGGGGAAAGAACTACACTGTAAGTGTAGCTTGTCCAAGTCTATGGAAGGAAGTCCAACACATCTTTGACAGACCACGTAAGTAAAATGCATAGGCGAGAAAGAGGCAATAATCTTTTTGAGAAGAATTGAGAAGAGGTTTTTGTGTATGCAGTGCATTTTTGAAAATTTAAATGACAATTTTCACTGTTTGGAAAGAAACATGTAATATACAGTATTTACTTGAATAAGCGCCTCCTCGCTTATTAAATTTTTCTCGATCTTACTGTCCCCTTTTGATCGAGCTACAAATATTGGGGAGATAACTCAATGGGGGAGTGGTGAAATATAATTACTTTGAACTGAAGAATATAGCTTTGGGTAGACATTTATCTCCATGCAATGCTGTTCTAAGTGCGGCGCTTATTCAAGGGTGGTGCTTATTGGAGTAAATACAGTAATTGACATAAATTATTGGCTAATTTCTGATTGAATTTTTTTTGGTGACATTTAACAACATGGTTTTTTTTTGTTACAGCTGAACTCTTCAAACTTTTTGAGCCTTTGATTGGTAAAAAAAGTATTCAGTTCAAGAATGGGGTTAAAGGAAGAGAGGTTCATAAGATTATAGATAGGAGTTTCAGCCATGAAGCCATCACAAACTACATTGATTGTTTCAAAGAGGTCAGTAGTTTTCCTTTATATTTCTACATAAAATTTCATATTGCATTTTTGAATAAACTATTTTAAAAATCAATGAAAGATGATCAGATGAAGATGGGTTAATGGCAATCCTCTTTGTTAAGCACCAAGCAAATAACATTGATCAATACGGTTGGCCAACAACATCCAATTTCACCTCAACCCTGCACACAACCCATCACCCCCTCCCCCACATCCCCCATCCCTACCTTCAACCAATGTCAAATGATTTGCAGCTTAGATAAGGAAATTAAATCTGTGATCTTGCCATGGATAAGAGGGATGTGAAAAAGCCATTGAGGACCAATGTAACAAACCCTCGCTATGATCACTTTTAATCTGTGACTTGCTCATACTAATATGTATACAAACTATACTCATGATTGTTTTTTTTTGTTAAACTATAGGTAGCAAACACCATGGCCAAAGACTGGTCCTCTATCCCTGAAGAACAACATATTCCTGTGATGGAGAGCATGTTTAACCTAGCTATTAAAAGTATCGGAAGATGTGGTCTAGGGAAGACTTTCAAAGATGACAAAGATGTCAGGAAATTTGGTGATGCTTACACAACTGTGAGTATCTGAAATGAAATATTTAAAAGTATCATTATTATAAATAAATGTTTATTAGATTATTATATAACATATAGCACACACATATTGCTTACTTCAAAACATGCAGCTTGATTTATAAAACGTACAAGACATTTATTGTCATACTAAATGAAGTTCTTTTATCCATTTATGTTAATTAGTTTATATAAAAATACTATACTGAATAAATTATTTTCATTATGTCAGTGATTTGTATCTATTAAAAAAGTGGTTGTGGTTTTCCTGTGTCTTTTCCAAATAGACAGCTATGTGATCTTGCACAGTAAAATGTTCAACCATTATATAGGTACAATCAAGTAGAAAGACAACAATGACCATTATCCACAACCATATTTGGTCTTTTGAAATAGCTGCATGTCATATTGATAATTAAAGCCTCTTTTGATATTGATGCACAGTGTTGGAATGAGCTTGAGGCACAGCTTGGAACTCCACCTCCAGAAGAAGGAAGTGACAGAGAAAAACATTTTGAAGAAGGTATGGAGAATCATATTTAGCCACAGTAAAAAAAGCCTGCTGTGCAGACTCTTTTTTTTTGCACTCAAAATATTCGCCAAAAAAGTAGAGTCTGCTGAACTGAGCCGCTAATCAGTTTCCAATATGCATAAGCTATTGTCTGCTATTGCTCTGATTGGCCAACTAGACAATAGCTAATTATGCATATTGGAGGCTACAGTAAAAAAAGTTGACTTAACTTTACTGACGTTTCGAGCTTTAGCCCTTCGTCGGAGTAAAAGAGGAAAAGTGTTTAAAAACAACATCATCAACAAGAAAAATGGATTTTCAGCCAAGTTCTTTTTTCCAGTTCTCGTGGTTTACTGCTCATGCTTGGTTTAGTGCTATACATATATATTGATTCATAAATGTTCATATTGGATGTCATATTATCTTAAAGGTAAGAATTACATGCGCAGTATGATCAAGAACATTATCAAAGGAAGACAAAAGAATCTTGATAATGTCACAGAGAAGCTGTTTGTTGATACCTTGTGTACCTATGACCAAATTGATGAAGAAGAGGTAGGAAATTATGTCAACTAGTAATGACTTTAAAACGTAACGAGTCATGTGATATCACAATAACATTTTAGGTTATGCTATATTTGGAAAGTCATCAGTAATATAAACTATAATGTATGTATATAATTTAGAGCAAATGCAGTTAAACCATAAAATAGAATCTAAGAAAGTATTAACAAATAGCGACCATTTTGCTCAACCAGAACATCTTGAGACAAAAGAGTAATATACACAAGAAACCTCATTATCCTTTGTTTTATTATTTATTCTGGGTGAATAATAGCAACAATTAGTCACTAAATAGTGACTGCATGTTTGTTAGAATTTACTTCAGTTGATATTATTTCATGGTTTAACTGCATTTGCTCTATGATATATATGATATTGATATTTTATTAACCACGTGTAAGTGTTGTATAAATTATAGGCAACGTTTTTCAACTGTTGTTCCGGCCGGGAATCGAACCCGAGCCTCCCGCACAACAGACCGATGCTCGACCAACTGAGCCAATCGGGCGACGGTAAACTTATCAAGTTAACAGAATTCAGTATTAATTTTACAATCTCCATAAACTTCATTATTCAAAATTTTGTGTATAGACACTTGAGTTCTATTATAGCTGAGTTGTCATTATAAATTATTCCATTTATTGTTCTGAACAAAGGCTTGTGTTTTACATGGTACACACACATGATACAGCTGTCAAACACAATATCATGTGCATTCATTACATAAAGATACATAAAGTACAGTTCACATGTACGTAAAGTTTAATGTTAAATAATAATCCAATTAAATGTTAAATCAATTTTTGTTGTTTACTAGCTTGAAGACGACATTTTGACAGTTATGATTGGAGGATTCCACACAACTGCTTCAAGTAAGGTTTTTGATTATTAAGAATATTTTATCATATGAGAAAGTACATTCAGTATTCTTCATCCTTCATGTCTGTGAGCGATCTTGTGGGTGCTGGACAGATAAAGTGTATCTTAGGCTAGGTTTACACGGATGAATTTTTGACCGGTCAAAAAAATGTCCTGGACATGCTGTACACACGGGACCGATCAATATATATTGCTCTGTTCAGACGAATATTTGGTCGGTTAGGTGTCCAAATTATTTCTCGTTTAGCGTGGTCCTGTGTGAACGGAACCTCTAAGCGGATGTTTCTTTGACCGGTCAAAAATTCGTCCGGTACCATGTAAACGTAGCCTTAATCATTCACCAAGTAAGAGTTCTTTTAATTGTTATCAAGCTATAGTGGCTAAATTAGTGGAATTTAGTCAATCAGGATGTTTATGTAAAAAAAAAATACACTAAATTTCCATATTTTTTCTCCACTAAGTTTCCTTTTTTCTGCATTTAATACCCTCTAAAAGCACTCCTATTAGCCAATCAGCATTGATAACTATTTCCATATATTATTACAATCAATGATTTAATACATTCATGCATTGATTGTGTTGTTTTTACACAGTGATGGTTTGGTGTTTCTATTACTTGGCCCTTCACCCTGAAATCCAGGAAAAGGTTTACCAGGAATTGATAGATGTTCTTGGTGATGAGGAAATCCAACCAGAAATCACTGGAGAACTGAAGTAAGTATATTGCTTCATGTGTATTGCTTTTATTTTTTGCCATGATTCATTTTATGTATCCTAAAATTCAAACCAGATAGCATATTTGTCTGACTTGTGAATTGAATTGAATTTATTAGAATCTACCTCCAATAGCCATTGGCTTATATTGACAGAAGTATCGAACACACTTCCAATCACGTACCTGACAATAAATAGTTTACCACACAACTCTGCTCACATGGATTTATGCAAAGGGAGGAAAACTGGAGAACCATAAAACCCTTACAATAGAATAGCTTTATTTAAGGAGGGAGACGCAATAACCTATTGCAGTTGTCTAGCTTATGGACGTATTTTCTAACTTACGGCCCTGTTGCCTAGAAGAGCACAGCACAGCACATCAAACAAACTCTCCTCACATATAATCCAGTGCCCCCAAGCCAGGACTTGATCCTAGACCATAGCAATGGGAGATGAGAGCTTTTCAAACCATCTTTGCCACCTATGTAAATTAAGTTGAATATTGTTTTCTCTCAACAAGGTACTGCCGTCAAGTTCTTGACGAGACTCTGCGATGTGCTGTCATTGCACCATGGGGTGCCAGGGTACAGGTGGATCATGACCTTCAGATTGGAGATTATGTTGTGCCAAGAGAGGTAATAATATTGTGATGATGTTATGCACAGTTATTGCTTCCATCTATACATTTTCTTTTCTGGGTTTTATAAAGAAAGTACTATTATTATTTTATAATTAATACACCTATTTCAAAACACGTTGTCGCAACAAGCATCTAACCAAGCCTAGGTTTGTGTTGGTAATGTATTGAAATCAGACTTTTTATCAACAGAATTGACTACAATATAATATCAAGGACATGAAAATACTCACATGTTATTAATTGTCTAGACAACAAGACTTATCTCAATACCTTACCAGCACAAAAGTAGCATTCATGTCAGTCTTGAAACTTGTTGCTTATGTCGCGACAAACTGTTTTGAAATAGGTGAAATAATAATAGTACTTTCTTTATAAAACCCATAAAAGAAAATGTATTGACTCTAATGTTCAATATCTCTATTCATACAGACACCCATTCTGACACCATTTGGAATTGTGCTCCAGGATCCAGAAATCTACCCAGAACCACAGCGGTAAGTTTGTCATCCCTTCCCTGTTCCTCTCTGCAACATGGTATATAATAGCCTATTCAAAAGTAATGGCTAGTTTGGTTAATACACTTTAAAATTGGAACTACACTTCGACAAATAAAAAGAATGAAAGAAGAAGAATCAAATGAACTCCTGTCATCAATAAGTGAGGTCCTTTTTCTGTTTTTCTTTTTCAGATTCGATCCTGACCGTTTCAACGAAGAAAACTCCAAAGAACGTCCTTCCCTGGCCTATCAACCTTTCGGTTTTGCTGGCAAGCGTAAGTGTCCTGGCTGGAGGTTCTCTCTTGCTGAAGGACTGGTGTTTCTGTCTGTGTTCGTTAGACAGTTCAAGGTCAATCTTGTGGAAGGGCAAAACGTCGAGCCTGCCTATCGCCTGGTTACCGCTCCCAAAGAGGAATTCTATATAACTGTCAGTAAAAGATAAAGAGGTTGCTATGGCAATCGTAGCTATTTGGAATGCTGATGTTACTAGGAGTAGGGAAACCTGGGCCGAGGTAGTAGCTATAGATTAATCATGAGAGAAAAGCGAGCTGTTTATCTCACGAATGTTGTAGATGGTTTGGACGGCGACATTTCGACTGCTATCTTCATCAGGCGATAGAGTAGCCTGTGTACCGGCTCTCTAGGGGTAGGGAAAAGGAGGAAGAGGGGACTAGCGATAGAGTAGCCTGAGTACCGGCTCTCCAGGGGGAGGGAAAAGGAGGAAGAGGGGACTAGCGATAGAGTAGCCTGCGTACCGGCTCTCCAGGGGGAGGGAAAAGGAGGAAGAGGGGACTAGCGATAGAGTAGCCTGCGTATCGGCTCTATAGGGGTAGGGAAAAGGAGGAAGAGGGGACTAGCGATAGAGTAGCCTGCGTACCGGCTCTCCAGGGGTAGGGAAAAGGAGGAAGAGGGGACTAGCGATAGAGTAGACTGGCAAGCGTTTACTGCTGGTCTGACTCCTTTGAAGATCATCTCTGTGATGTGCTATTAACTGTAGTTATGGTGGATGGTTTTCGAGGATATGGTTAGGGTGGAGTCTGGACTGAATGTATAGCTTGTGCACCAATGATTGTCTCTTTAAATGTGCACAACATCCTCGCAATCTAGGCAATGACATACTTGTAAGATACAGGGATCGAGCAAGTTGGAGACAAACAAGTCACACATGTATTTAGATCAGACTCCACCCTAACAAGATCGCCGTCCAAACCTCGACATTCGTGAATCAAACAACGACATTTCTCGCTTATCTTCCACCTTCGATAGATGAAAATTGATTAATATTGATTTTTAGTATATGATATTTCGGTTAAGTAGTTTTTTAAATGCACTAGTCTGCTTTTTTCTAACGGTAAATCATTTGTAGTTTCGTCGGTGACATGTTTCAAAAGCAGCGTATCGTCTACTTAGTTGTATCGGCCTTTTTATATCAGCTATATTCAAGCTTTGATTGTGATTTGAAGAATTATCTTAAGAGTCTAACAAGTATTATAATAGATAATTTATGTTTACCAAATGTTTACTAAATTTATGTTTTCCGACACCACATGGCGTAATGTCATGTCACGGTTATTTGTCACTTCAATTTGTCACACGATTTCACCTCGTAAAGCGTCACCAGGACATGTCACGTCATCTCAAGGTTTGTCACGGCATGTCATGTCATCTCCAGGTTTGTCACGGCATGTCACGTTGTCTCAAGCTTTGTCACGGCATGTCATGTCATCTCGAGCTTTGTCACGGCATGTCATGTCATTTCAAGGTTTGTCACGGCATGTCAAGTCACCTCAAGGTTTGCCACGGCATGTCATGGCATCTCAAGGTTTGTCACGGCATGTCATGTCATCTCAAGGTTTGTCACGGCATGTCACATCATCTGAAACTTTGTCATAGCATGTTATGTCATCCCAAGCTTTAATTTGTCACGGCATGTCAAGTCACCTCAAGGTTTGCCACGGCATGTCACATCATCTGAAACTTTGTCACAGCATGTCATGTCATCCCAAGCTTTGTCACGGCATGTCAAGTCATCTGAAACTTTGTCATAGCATGTTATGTCATCCCAAGCTTTAATTTGACACGGCATGTCAAGTCACCTCAAGGTTTGCCACGGCATGCCATGTCATCTCCAGGCTTGTCACGGCATGTCACGTCATCTGAAACTTTTTCACGGCATGTCATGTCATCCCAAGCTTTAATTTGTCATGGCATGTCAAGTCACCTCAAGGTTTGCCACGGCATGTCACATCATCTGAAACTTTGTCATAGCATGTCATGTCATCCCAAGCTTTGTCACGGCCGGCATGTCAAGTCACCTGAAACTTTATCACGGCATGCCATGTCATCTCCAGGCTTGTCACGGCATGTCATGTCATTTTGAGCTTTGTCACGGCATGTCATGTCATTAACAGCTTTGTCATTTTGCTTGATGTCACATTTTGTCACGATATGTCGTTTTAGTAAGTCATGCCATGTCACGTTATGTCACACTTTGTAATGTCATCTCAAGCTTTTTCACGGCATGTCATGTCATGTTAATTTTAAAATTTGTAAAGACATGCTTATGTCACACTTTTTGATGTCATGCCAAGCTTTGTCACGGCATGTCTGTCATCTTAAAATTTGTCACGATATGTAATGTCATGTCAAGCTATATCAATTTTACCGTTATGTATTTTATATGTATGAAGTGACTTAATATAATAGGCATAACTAAAAAAATGCTATATGTTCTATCAGATAAAATTATAAAAAGACATATCTAATTAGCCAAATTATATAATATAATTAATGAAAAGTGGTGTTGTAAACGCTCGAAATAGATGTATTGATTAAAGGTATCAATGTTTTGAATAAGATGCTTTTAATTGTACGTAGTCTACTGTTCCTATTGTACTGATTGGAGATAAATAACACAAACACTGAAACACATGAAATAACATCAAAGTTTATGTGTGTAAATTAACAGGGTCATAGTCATAACGATAAATGTTTTCGATCTCGTGATTGATCCCGATTTTTTACACAAAGGTTTGATCTGATCTAAATATTTTGATCCCTGATCCCACAACAAATGTTCTGATCCCTGAATTTATTCATAATACGATCCCGATCCCGACTCCGATCCCTCTTCTGTGATCCCTGGTTCCAGCTGATTCGGTTTATGTTCGGGGACGGCGCTTATTCGAGTAAATACGGTACTTATGTTATTTCATGTTATGTTTTCATGTTGTTTTTCATGTTTCCATGTTGATCGTCGTACTAACTCTTATCCTAGCACTGCTACATTATGATCCCTGACATGTGATCCCTTATCCCACAATGAAAATAACATAAAGGTTTAAAAGTGTCCTCGGGGGAGGTACGCCAGCCGGCAAACCGCCCATAAACCTGACTTCTGGCTGGACTGCCATGTAACTCTGGCTGAAGAGTTGAAGCATGTTCTTTAATTTCCAACGTACTTGTACAAAGGTTAGGTCTCGGAGGCATACACTAATCCATACTCACGATTATAAACTGCTTTTAGCAGTCCGATAAGTCCTCCACATGTAATATAAGTAATTGTAAATAGTCACTGAAAAGCACCGAGGGGCCGGAGTGTCTGTATATATCTGTATCTGTATCTGTACTTGGTACGATGATTGATTCAGTACAAGTCTTAGCAGCGTTTTATTTTATTTCTTTTGGAACTGCGTTCGTGTTACCAGGTGTAACAGTCCAGACTTCATTACATTCATGGTATCGCCTTGTGAAGACTAGCAGTATAGCAGGCGAAACATCGCAGGTTTGGGAACTTTCGACATTCTTGAGAATAATGAATAACATACTGATCTATATAATATCCACGATGAAAACCCCTTATGATTTTACATATATACAGCTATTTCAAACAAACCTAGAATACTGCATACTGACCCGGGGTATCCAATCGATTAAATCGATGATCGATTAAAATCGATGACGAATCGATGAAATCGATATCAATCAATCGATTGATATCGGAAATCGATGACCAATCGATGGA
>JAUPMH010156887.1:0-13466 GCA_032270665.1 Metridium farcimen
ATGATGGTATTGCATGATAATGACGATAATGATGATGATGGTACTGCATGATAATGACGATAATGATGATGATGGTATTGCATGATAATGACGATAATGATGATGATGGTATTGCATGATAATGACGATAATGATGATGATGGTACTGCATGATAATGACGATAATGATGATGATGGTACTGCATGATAATGACGATAATGATGATGATGGTACTGCATCATAATGACGATAATGATGATGATGGTATTGCATGATAATGACGATAATGATGTTGATGATGATGATACTGCATGATGATAATGATATGATGATGATACGATGATAGCTTAGTTGATACTGATAATAATAATGATAATAATAATGATAATAATGACGATAATGATGATGTTGGTGATACTGCATTATGATACGATGATGAAGATAATAATGATGAAGGTGATGATATGATGGTTATTATAACCTTGGGTCGTAGTAATCAGACCAGCCTTCCTGACCACAATGTTGAAACTCCACGTTCTCTATTCTAACCCTTCTAAGCTTCGCATCTTGGTGACCTTTGACAGATCCTACCAGGACGCGACATCCAAACAGCTGCTTATCAAGAACACCATTACCGTCATCTGCGCCTTCAATCACGATATTTCTGGTCAGCAGACCAACTTCCGCTGCCATAGTAACATTGTGAGAGCCAATCGTGTCGGACCAGCTGATGTGTTTGTATTTAAGGCTTTCATTGATGAAGATGGTTTGACGGTCTGATGATAAACGTACTGTATAAAAGAAAGGAAATCACATTATATGCTGGGCACTTTACTGACATCTTAAACCAGCGGTCCTTACCTATTTGTACAACCTCGGTTTCATGCGGTCTGTATGTAGTAGGGGCAATAACAATCAAATCTCCCTCGTTCCAGTCCACCTCCTCTACAACACGTATCTGTCTTGCTCCAATCTCTGCATTTCTTTCAAGACGTGTCCAATAGACGGTGTGGTTTCTCCCATGTATTTCTAGATTCCCAAATACACCTTAAACATACAAACATAAGTTATATAGTAGAATCCACACAATACAGTCTGTCACATTTCTTTCCCGACATGTCCAATACACTGTGTGGTTTTTACCGTGTATTTCTAGATTCCCAAATACACCTTACACATACAAACATAAGATATATAGTGCAATACAGTCTGTCACATGTATCTGTTATACCTATAGCTTTTGCTCCCATATTTGGTGCTCCATGTATCAACATATCCGGTGTGTTCCAGTCCCCTTGGAGTGATACAGTAACATGTCCTATCATTGGTTGATCTGGCCATCCCATAATAAGGTTAGCGTCTGGTGCAATATAAATGTATGTTGCATTCAAGACAAAATCCATACTTGTCTCTAGTTCAAGTGTACCATAGATAATGAGCGTGTTGAACGATGGTAGTTTAACATCAGCAACCATCCACCAGTCTGTCAAATATAGACGAATAGAATTAGCTGGAAACTAGCGATTAAACTAGTAATGGCTCAACGGTGTTTGATATAAACGATAGGTATTATAGAATGAAATTTGAATATAGTTAGCAATTCATTCCTTCATTCCATTGACTTCACACATGACGTACCTGGTCGAATCATGACGTCATCACCGTCTGTTGGTAGGATCTTGTTGTACCCTCCATACCCTGGTTGTGTGCCATACCAACTCTCAGGATCTGACCATATAAGGTATTGTAGAGGTCTTTTCTCAGGGGGTGGGGGAGGAATAGGTTTAATGCAGCTTTTATAATAACAGCGAAGGACCTGAAAAACGTGATAATAGTTATATCGACAGTAATTTGTTGTAAGGAAAATAAATGATCACTAACATACCTGAAGTGTTATATCTTGGATTCTAGACCCAGTCTCTCCCATCACTATATACGTCATGTCATTTGTAGCATTGTTATAGAACCAGTCTCCAGTTGACGCATGGTAAGGTTGGGGAAGACCGCTTGACATATTGACAGCTTTGTTCTTAGTCTTGATGACGTCAGGGGTGTGTTTCATTGGATGAGTAACCCATACGTAGTCACGTGATTCAAACTCGTAAAAACCAGCTCTAGAAAGATTTATTATGAATCAATAGTATTAATGTTTCTATAATGTAACAATGAGTGATGATTTGTACCTGTATGAGATATTGCTGAGATGTTGTGCATTCTCAAAAGTC
This sequence comes from Metridium farcimen, assembly GCA_032270665.1. Taxonomy (NCBI): domain Eukaryota; kingdom Metazoa; phylum Cnidaria; class Anthozoa; order Actiniaria; family Metridiidae; genus Metridium; species Metridium farcimen. Next base: position 2,206 of record JAUPMH010156887.1, read on the forward strand.
AAGTTGTACTGATGGCCAAGTATCAATGTTGCCATCCAACCATCTCTGTGCGTTACACGCTTTGCTGCCCAAGGCACGTGGTTCGTCCCATACTGGTTGCTTAGCAACGCATCTTTGTATAAAAGAGACGTAGGTCTAGGTTTGTTCCATGATATACGGCGGAATTGTGGGATTGAATCACAGACACTTCCAGGAACCCGTCCAATGCTAGCCGAGAGAGACTGGCTACAATGTTGAGGTGGTAGGTTTTCATTGGTTGCTACAATACTGCCACCCACGTGACCTAGTAGATAAAGTAACTATTGTTATAGATATACTGTAGTCTTTTTAATCGTTTTTAACTTTACCTGTTAACGAGCCATCGAGGTCCTTATAGACAGTTTCGTGTTGCCATAGAAACGCCGCCTTATTTGGTGACCGGTTAAATGTCAATCCTTTCACACGAACTGTCCAGCCACCTTGGAATGGACGACAGAACGAGCAGCCTCTCAACGCAGCACATTTAACAGCATCAAAGTTAACAAAGGTCACCCCTGACAATGTCAACAATGATGTATGGGGTCCCACAACACCACCTTGTGTGCAATACGAAGAGTTATGGTCACTTATCGCACTGTATCCGACCACTAATGAGTCTCTAATGGTTGTGCCTTTAGTCCAGCTACCCTGGACGATGGTTACTTCAAAACCTGCTTCTTTATTATCCAACATTGTACAGTTAACACACTCAACCTGTCCAACTTCTGTTATTTCAAAACCTTTAAGATTATTGTAAGCAGTGAAGTCTTGGAATAAAGCTGGTGAGTTTCTGGGTATATAGGTAGGGAATAACCATAGTCCATAGCGACCGAAGGAGTGTGCAGTATTGTTGTAGAATTCACCAAGAGGTAGTGTCCTTGGCCAGACTGTAGGAGTATACGAAGGTCCACCCGGGTGTACAGGCAAGTTGTACCAGAATCCAAAGTGACTTCCTCCTGCAGCTGCATTATGACGAACTACAAAACAGATCAAAGAAAACACCTTTACTTCTAGTATCATAGGTAATGCAAGTTGTAGAATACGCATGTACGTCGTTTGTAGAAATATTATAGAAATATTGACCAAACATCTAACCTGTATTGTTTGGGTTGGTAATCCAAAATGTGCCAGGCGTTACATCGACGTTTAAAAGACTACTAGATGACGTCACAAAGACACCAAGATTGTACTGGATAGTATTTCCTGTCTCGATTCCATCCTCGATAAAGTACGCATGCCCCATCACGTGATAAGCAACATTATGCTCGACCATCAAGCCTTGCACGCCGTGGATGGTAACTGCCCGGTTAAAGGTATGATGAATTGCACAGCCTCTGACGTACGATCCGGTGACGTCACCACTCATATGAAAATGGATGGGATATCGACCTGACAAACAGTTTGATTAGTACTTTAGATTAACTTTAAGGGACTGCTTATAATTTACGTATTTAGTCATGGGAGGGGGTGGGGGTGGGGTGGTGGGTGATCTGCTGGAGGACAGTAGACGTTGACTGACTTACCAAGACAGCTAGGGAGGAGGGGGGGGGGGGAGTAGTTTGGTGGTGGTGATGTAAGAATAAATCATGACTGACTTACCAAGACAGCTAGGGAGGAGGGGGGGGGGGGAGTAGGTTGGTGGTGGTGATGTAAGAATAGATCATGACTGACTTACCAAGTTTAAACGCCTGCCCGGCATGTCGTACCTCGATGTATGATATTCGCCCAGTAACCAAGCCTTTGTTCATTTCTTTAGCATTTAGCATAATCTGTGAGCCAAATTGATCGCTGTTTTTTTCATCGCCATAGCGACCAACAAAACAAGTTTGTGTTGCAAACTGGTCTGGGTCAAAGTCGTCGGGACATTCTCGGAAATGCTCGTCCGACCACTGTTGCTGCATCGAACCTTCAACGACAACGTTACGGGTAAGGAGCCCTACTTCGGCTCGTGTTTGTATTGTCTTGCCTGCTATTTTCTGTACAATGGCGACGTGTTTGTACTTTAATATTGGTTTTATTCCAATCGTACGACCATCACTTGATATACTTGTTATTGTTAATTGTTCGTTCTCCTCGGGACTACGACTTGTTGACGTCAGAATGATGTCATCATCGACATTCCACGTGACCGACTGTGTGAGGTTAAGCTGAGACGCACCTAGTGTATCAAACATAGATTAGTATTACATGGTACACGTGACCGACTGTGTGAGGGTGGGGTGAGACACACCTGGTGTATCAAACATAGATTAGAATTACAAATTAGTATTACATGGTATTCTTACTAATGTTACACATACCAACATCTGCAGTATTTTCTAAACGAGTCCACGTGATTGGCACATGTAAACCATGAAGGTCCAAAGTTCCTTCCCGTACAGCAAGTACCTTCGCACCAAATAAGGGCAGTTCAATAGACCGTAGGTTGCCATGGAGAACTATTCTTGCTTTATGTTGAAAAGGTTGTTTCTCGGTTCCAACCTCCAACACGCCTCCGTCAACTATCAGTATTTTCTCTGCATTCAAAACTAAATCTTTCTCGTCAAACTTTACTTTTCCTTTAATGACCAAAGCAGCAAACACGGGGGTACTAGTATCCAATAACATAGTCTGCCCTCTAGGGATTACAACCAAGTCTCCTTTGATTGGTGGACTGTTTCCTCCCCATGACAACCTTGAAGACCAAACATCAATATACTCAAAGTCTGCGTGGTCCTGGGTAGCAGTTCCATTATCCCCAACCTCCACACGGACTTTACTATGAATTGTTCCACGCCGCTGACCAGTAATGCACTTAATTTGTGTTGTGGAAAATGACGTCACTTTGCACGTGACACCAGCTATACTTACTTTGTTGCCATTAGCGACAGAGCTGAATCCTGTAAAGTAGTTTACAATCAATGACCATGTTGTCAACAAACACACTAAAAGTATTCTCTATACTACACAAATTAAGTGTACTTACCGTTTCCAAAGATTGTCAATAGAGTCCCTCCACCAGTACCCCCACGGGTAGGGTCAATACGGTCTATTGTTGACGTCATAGCTACCCGGTAAGTCAAGTATCCAGGTTTTGATGCTTTGATGTTGTCAGGTCCATGAATAGTTAGTGTACACGTGACATCAGTCGTAGATTTCGAAGGGTATGCAGGAAGCTCGCATTGAATATTAGATTGCGTGACGCTTGTTATGTCACATGGATTGTTACATACTTTTACCAAGGTGGCGTTACTAAAACTTTTTCCTTGAATTGAAACAATTCGTCCTCCACCAAACCCACAATCCTTCGGGAATGCGCTGTCAATCTTGATATCATACTTGAATCTTATTGGCTTAGCAGTGACTGGACCAGCAAAGCCTCTTCCTTTGACATGCACAGTGACGTCATATACACCCGCGGCATTCCCGCCAAGAGTACACTTGATTCTACTGACCGTGAGAGACTGGATCACACATGTACTGTTACCAATAGTAACCGTTACTTTGTTGATATCGTATTCAAAGTCTCTACCAGTGATGGTTAAGGTTTGGTCCTTTGTACCTTTACTTGCTGATAGAGATGATATCCTTGGGGTCAGGTAACTACGATAAGCGAAACGTAGACCAGGAAATACATGACCACTGGACACTATTTGAACCTGACAGACAAGGAATAAAACACTATTTGAACCTGACAGACAAGGAATAAAACACTTATCGTATACACCTGATTCAAAAACCATTTCACAGCAAAACCTACAGTTCACACCCTGAAGCCTGCAAAGGATGTTGGTAATATGAATATAATTATTGATTTATTGCACGTTCTTGTAGAAAAAATAGGAAAATCTCTGCAACAGCTTGTTATGTTCATATCACATGTATAATCTTTTTAATAATAGATACCCACATCCTTTGCAGGCTTCAGAGTGTGGATTGTAGCTTTATTGGTGTATCTTATAATCACCATAATCTTACCTGATGTGATCCTGCAGTATGCCGCGATGTAATACATGTGATCTTGGAGTTAGTTACTCGCTGTATCACACACTCATATAGTCCAATTTGAATAGTTGTTTGACCAGGACGAGAGTCAAAGCCATTTCCTGTGACGGTAACTATGGTACCACCGTACACGCTACCTTCACTGGGTGATATGTTCGATACTAGTGCTAAACTATTCACACTCCTTGAAGCATCTATACCAAACACCGCCCTGCCTGTAGGATGTATAACTATTGATATATTATGAACACCAGCAGTGAGTGGTCCTATTCTGCATCTGAGGGAATAACGTGTCAATGAAGTGACGTCACAAGTCGAGTTACCAATGACAACAGTGACGTCAGAAGCCTTAAGTGGAAATCCTGTCCCGTACACTGATATGATATTGAAAGGACCAATCGGATTTGTTGGTGTGACGTAATCAATGCGTGGTGTCAAAGCGGTAGAATATGTAAAAGTGGTATGATCACTTGGTGGTGTTTGCAAGCCATTGACCGTGACAGTCACGTTAGTTTTGACAGGTGTATTGCGTGACTGTGTATAACACTGTATCTGTGTTATCGTAGATGACGTCACGGTACATTTACTTGGTCCAGTGCTGACAGTGACTTCTTCCGGTTTCAAGGAAAACCCATTGCCAAATATGGTAAGTAGTGTCCCTCCAGCAAGTGAGCCAGCACGAGGCGACAAAGACACGACTGTAGGGAGTAGGGTAAATGTCATGACATCATCAGACTGAATCCAGGCGTAGCCATTGTTATTTACTCGTACTGTAATGTTGTATGGAATTCCTGTAATGGAAATAAAACAATAAGAATATGCACTATTACAGTGAAGTAAGCAATGGAATAACTACCTGCAGTAAGCCCCGCTGGTACGATACATGTGATGACGTCACTTGTACTGGATTCAACCATACAACGCTGCGAACCAATCAAAACTTCACTGTAACACGGTTTGGGTCCCAGTCCTTTACCACGTATTGTCATCACAGTAGAACTGGGGCCGACATTTGGATATATTGACGTCACTACTGGTGTGTTGCATTCCCAGAATACATAGCCTGTGTTATTAGGTATTTGTGATTTACATGGCGATTGTATACCATTTTGACAGTTAGCAGTACTAGGGAGGGGAGGGACAGGTCGTTTTGGTTGATAACTTGCTGTAAATTGTCCAATATTAAGTGAGACTTGTGCCGTTTTAGGTATTGGTTGCAAGACAATGAGTTTTCCTTTCATAGTTAAAACACCATAAGGATCAACTAGACCGCTCGAGTAGTAGTAATTACCAGGAACATTAAACTTGTGGGTGAATTGTCCAGAACTAGAACGAGTACTACGGAACCCTTTACCAGTGTACACTGTGCTTGTGGAATCATTGGTTCGATGAACGCTGTACATTAGATTTGTCATCTGAGGGCTCGCCCATTCCCACTAAATAAAATAAAGTTATCAATGTTAATTTGGTAGATAAGTCTAAATACTGCGTAACAATGATGGTACCTTGACTATATCTCCAGCGTGAATAGTTAGTGTGCTAGGGTTCCAAGCATAGCCAATTCCATACTCTGTAATGATGAATGAGCATTATCAGTATACAATGTAATATGTTCTCATTGTTATTCTCGTATATAATCACTGTAGAGAAAGCTCTCGTTTAAAGCCAACAAAACATCATAACTTCAAGAAGATCAAACTAATATTGCTGATGACAACCTTACCTGGATGAACGCCTGAGTTGTCAATAACGTGTGTTGATGAACACTCTCTTGTCATACAAACGATTTGATTGGATTGACTTGAAACTACGTCACAAGCTACGTCATCAAATTTAATCACGTGATTATCAGGTTTGTCACTAAATCCAAGACCCCTGATAGTCACAATGGTCCCCCCAAACAATGATCCTTGGTGTGGGTAGATGTCTGTTATTTCCAATACTGACTCCATGACAGGAAGACTACCAAGATATGACGCGTAACCTTTACCAGGAACATGAACCATGACGTCATACTTTCCAGGTTGTAGAGGGGGAATGGTACACCTTATTAACGTGTTATAATACTGTGTGATATTGCATGGTGATGAACCAATCGTAACTGTCGTTTCAAGCTTCCATGTCTGTTTTGCAGTTATCTCCAGAAATCCACCCCCGCCAACACTTTGTGTAAGACTGGGACCGATTTTTGCGATAACCGGCGTTGTATCGAGACCAGTGTCATAACTATATGCAAGCGGCAGTACACCAATCTCATCATGAACCTGTACTTTAATGTCTGCTTGAATTGACGAACATTTTGGTGTGATACAAGTCACCTGTGACAGGGTTGTGTTCGTTACAATACATTGACTACCCCCTATAGTCACATTGATATAAGATTTATTCCGTGCAAAACCATTGCCAATAATAGTCACGTGGGTACCCCCCATAGTACTACCTTTGGTTGGTTTGATAGTTTTGATACTGATGTCTTGTTTGAAAGTAATTTGACCATTCACATGTTGAGCAAAACCAATATCTTTTACTTGTAGGGCAACAATATTGAGCCCCCCCTCAAACTGACCAGCGATACAATTTATAGTTGTCGATGTACATCCAGTCACGTGACAGAGACTTCCACCAATAAGAACAGAGTTATCATGACATTGCGTACTAAAGCCACTTCCGGTTAGAGTGATTGTTGAGCCCGCAGTACCATGAGTTGGAGTAATTGAAGTCAGCGTTATACCTTGTTTGAATGTAAAGGAACAGTTTCTATGGGAACAGCTTGAAGGGATACCATTAACCATGACTGTCACCTAGAAATATGCAAACGGAACATTAATGAAAAGCAGCTCTTTTATTGGGTTATATGACTGATGGGTTACCTGTGGTGTTGGTTCAGCTACTCGTAACATATCACCTGGGATAGGCCTTAGAAACATTCCACCTTTATCAACTGTCTCTACTATCGCTTTAACGTCATTTCCGCTTAGATTACTTCCGTTGATTTGTAACTGTGGTTGTTTACCTCCAGTGGTAGTCCATTCTATTGCCCATTGATGCCCCGCACAGGAACCAGTACGATCAACAGCAACTTGACCAACCGATAAACTGTCTTGCATTGCAGTTTTCATATCCTCGGCAGAAACACTTGAAGATAGTCCTATCAAGAGACAAAAAAAAACCCGATTATTCAATGGTCTGATCAATGTTCGATATAAAGAGACTAGAAGCCAGTATTACGATAATACTCTTGTCGTATAGTACCTGACAATGTCCGTCCTTCAAATGTCAGTTCAAACGTTCCACCAATGGGAGGCGTAGCTTTTCGATCACGTGTTACAGTTACCGTAGAGGTTTGATTGACAGGTCGGTATGTTATGAAGTCATCATTGTTGTCAGTCTGTACAGCATCAACAATGTTGATCATATCGATGTTGGTACCACAGTGCGCAGGCATCATAGAAATGGCCCATACCGCTGACCCAATCTTCTTGACATCAAATGATTCGATCACGTGATTCCCTGGATTGGCTGCTGGCTGTTGTCTTTGGACTATTACAAAAAAACATCGGTTTATTCGTTATATATCTTACTATGTCTAACTATTCATGAAACGTACCTCGTACAGCATCTCTCCATATAATGACGTCATCTATGTACACATCACCAGCCCTGGCGACTTTGATTGCATCAATAGAATACCCATAATCCTTGTTGGCACGAGTACTGATATATTTGTCACTATAGACGTTGTCATGAATACTAATACACTGATAGTCCCAAGTAGTTGTCATAGTTACGGGGGTAAAGGCATAGTTTCTCCATGATCGTACTGTGTTTTCTGATTGGTCAGTGTATGAGACAAGGAATGATAGGAAAGGTTTAATGGCGCCTTTGTAGGCGAAACACAGCTGAAACACAATCATAACACTACTTCACGATCTGTACATGGAATCATTGGTATAGATATATGGTATATAGTCATATAGTATTGGCACAGTGATTTATAGGCTATTATTATATGCCATCGACATACCTGTCTATATCGAGACACATCGATCCCAGTCATAACTCGACCACCCATATCACGTGACTGGCCTGCATAAAATGTGTACAGCGGATTCTTCAGGGACGTCCTACCGCAGTATGGCACTTCGTCTACAACGCGTTCACCAAATTCAGGGCCCTGTGCACTAGCCTCGAACCCATTGTAATACCAAGCACGAGCGATAGGGACCTGGTAACTACAATTCCAACTGAGCATGTCTTGTAGCGCAGATTTGACGTCATCGAAACTTGCATCGACCCGTATGTAGTCCGACGTCCTTTGCGCCAATGAAAACCTGAATGCAAAATTACCATTTTTGCCATTTTGAACTTGCGTGACAGTCACATTGCATCCATTGTTCGATTTAAGTAATTTGGTCTTGTCAGGTAACGCAAACAGAAACGTCACATTATAGTTGACTGTACCATTGAATGAGTCTTGCGTGACAGTTACGTTACCCTGTTGTTTGATTGGCTGTAGACTATTCAATGCAGCTTTGACGTCATCAGCTGTCGCGTTCACTTGTAGAAGAATTGTTGGGTAACCATGGTAACTTAATTGAAATAACCTGTGTAACCCACTTGAATTGGTGTTGACGGAAACCCTCTGCATGTCATATACTAAACCACTTTCCCAATTGGTGATGTTAATAATCTGTTAATAAATAGTATTGATAATAGTTATCATAATCATCACAACCACCACCTCCAACACTGCCATCTACATCATCATCATCATCATCATCATCACCACCATCACCACCATATCGTCATCGCCATTAATAATGTTCTTCTATTTACCTGAACGTCGGGACTTCGTTGTGAAGTTACTTTAATAATCTGTTTTTCATTGACAGCTGAATTGATTTGTGAGTTCACGTACTTAGTTTTGTCATATTTCATGCCAATACGTAAACTACTAGAGCCCATACCCTGTAGGTGGTAAGCTTCTAGATAGTACGCATGCCCAGCTTTTAGTTGAACAGCCGCTGATTGCTGCTGGGGATATGCATTCCAGGTGTTGGTAGCAGCAGGACAAGACGCAATTTTTTTCTGTCGTGAAACCAAATGAATGAGTTGGATAGTGAAGTATGAAATTGTAGAGGTGTATAGAGGTACATGAAACGTATTGTAACGTAATGGTACGTAGAGGTACATGAAACGTATTATAACGTAATGGTACGTAGAGGTACATGAAACGTATTGTAACGTAATGGTACGTAGAGGTACATGAAACGTATTGTAACGTAATGGTACGTAGGGGTACATGAAACGTATTGTAACGTAATGGTACGTAGCGGTACATGAAACGTATTGTAACGTAATGGTACGTAGGGGTACATGAAACGTATTATAACGTAATGGTACGTAGAGGTACATGAAACGTATTGTCACGTAATGGTACGTAGGGGTACATGAAACGTATTATAACGTAATGGTACGTAGGGGTACATGTCACGTATTGTAACGTAATGGTACGTAGGGGTACATGACACGAACTGCATGTAACGTAATGGTACGTAGGGGTACATGTCACGTATTGTAACGTAATGGTACGTAGGGGAACATGACACGTATTGCGTGGACGTAATGGTACGTAAAGCGCATAATACGCAGTGGAACGAAATGGAACGTAGAAGCGCGTAATACGTAGTGGTACATAAAGGTACTTAAAATCTTACAATACGTACTGGGACTTTATGGTACCTAAAGGCGCACAACACTGACGTCTTGGAAAGTAATGGTATATCAAGGCGCGTAATATGTAGTGGTACGTAGTAAGTAATATGTAATGGGACGTTATTGTACGTAGAAGCACACAACACGTATTGGAACATAATGGTAAGAAGTGGAATGCACTTTAAGTACCTTGCTAGATGCAGACGAGTTTAGGCTGAGATACAAATCAGCTTTGTCATCAGCCTGAATGTAAAACGTGTAGGTATTATCCGACGGAGCCACGAAAAATCCCCGTAATCGTGAACTAAACCATTTCTTCTCGCCAAAAGACGGCTTCAAAGGTGAACTTGCATCAGGAACAACTTCATAATGGTAATCACGTGACTTAGAGTTGAGGTTACCAATCGATGATAGATCGGTAACTTTCGTTGACGTCCAAACTTCCCGCAGCAAACCTCGGTTTCCTAACAAAATAGATGGTGAAGTGGTAATCAATGTGTCCTAGATAATGACGTCATAGCCAATCACCGCAATCATACCTGGGTAATATATGGCCTGTGTCTTGAATCCATGGCTGACTTGACACTTAATAAGACTTGAGGTTATTGACAGGATATTGCATGGTATACCTAGAATAACCACCGGGTCAATATCCTCTTGATATCAGTGAAAACAATAATAGTAATAATATAACTGTTTCTTACCACCAATAGTAACTAATGTAGAATTAGTTTGAAATCCTATTCCAGTGATGTTCACAAAAGTCCCACCAGCCGTGCTTCCAGTAGATGGTGTAACACTTTTAATATCTGTTTAAGCATGGTATGCTATTAGTAACAAATTATCCATGTTATAGGTGGACGTACAGTACCCTGCGAGCAGAGGTTCCTTTCTCTTTTTCCTCGTCGTTCCAGGTAAGAGAGAAAGAAATCTCTGCTCGCAGGGTAGACGTACAGTGACGTATTTTGTTATGGTTTTGCCAACGAATCATTGTTATTAGAACAAAGAAAACTAAAAAATCTATTGATAAAATGGTTGGCAAATTAGCATCACAATACCACAGTACCTGCGTGAGACTGGAAACCATACAGTCTGTCTTGAGTATCGACCTGTATGACGTCATTAGATAGCAACGAACGTCCATAACCAGAGATAATGAACGATACCCGTTGAGATCCTACAAGGAGATATCAAACATTACCACCATAGCATGCATTGGATATAGAAGAAAACAGACCCGTCTATCGAGCTATAGAAATACATCTGACGGGGTTCCTGTGTTGGATTTAGAAGAAAACAGACCCTTCTCTCATTCAACAACAATCGAGCAATAGAAATACATCTGACGGGGTTCCTGTGGTTGTCCTTACCAATTTTCAATGATGACGGCTTACATTTGATGTATCCTATATTAGCTCCTGGTCTATCCAAAGCAGTACCATACCTACAATTATAAAATAATTTAGCTAGTACGCGCGCTCTGATTGGTCAAAAACCGTGTTGGATGAGGCTATCTAAACATGCGCGCGCGTATTGATGGCGCG